>JAZKJV010005487.1:0-54650 GCA_037367405.1 Ottelia alismoides | reverse complement strand
TTCCCTCTTTTAGAAAAGCACCTTCAGCAAAACCAGAGTGACGCCAAATCTTGGTACGATTTAGCCTGCTGTTTCGACTTCCTCGGGCGAGAGAAAGAAGCTGAACCCAATTATAAAAGGGTGCTGGACCTTGGCGCGGATAAATTGTCGTCGAAAGATCAAGTGGGCTTCTATGTCGGCTACGGGAGTACGCTTCGTAATATTAACAATTTCGTTGATTCGAAACGAGTATTAAGAATAGGCATTGCTAAGTTTCCAAACCATGCCGCTCTTAAAGTGTTCTTGGGATTTACACTCTATTCAGCCGGTGAGCATCAAGAGGCGAATCGAATTTTGCTTCGGATGGCTGGAGAGCTACCCACGGAGGTTATGGATGGATACGAGCGAGCTGCGCGCTGGTACTCTGAGAATCTAGATAAACCGCTGTAAAAGATTCACTAGCTATGCAAGCGACTTGTGCTACCCATTGCAAAGGCTTTATGGTCGACCGAGTCGCTCTTTATATAGTTTCTTGAATGTCGCAAACTTCTCTTGATGCCCCTCGGCTTGGCTCCACTTTTCTACGGCTGGCATCGAAAACCTCTGACGAGCTGCCACCATAATCGCCTGATCTAGCCCCTGTCGGTCGTTCCAGTGGTAGAACGCCGCCAGTCGATCTTTAATGCAATCGGTTGGGGACAATAGCCGAATGACTCCAAGCTTGGTGTCTCGCTCAACAACCTTCGCCTCTTTGCTATTGCCAATTTCAATCGTTCTGCCGGGGAACTCTACAAAGGTCTTTGTTTTTGGATGAACCCAATGCCGACCCGCCTCTTTTTTTAAAACCCAGCGCTTGCATCGTGGGGTCGACTTTTTTGTTCCAAGACAACAGTATGAAGTCAAGATCAAACGACTCATACTCATTCTCGGTATAAATCGACACAACTGCGCCGCCTGTGAGAACGACGTTCAATCCGGCTTCTAGCAGTGCATCGCAAACGATTGCTGCAACAGCTTCGATTGAAGTTTTGTTTGTGATTTTGTTCACGACAGTCTTTTGCCTGTTCTGCGTGGGCGCGTTCTCTGCCTAAAGTATTCTTTAGTGTCTTCTTCTGGCAAAAGCTGAAGAGCCTTCTCAAGAAGCTGTAGCAGCTCACTTTTGAGAGGGTATCTGGGATTCCATTCAAAAACTCGAGTTCGTCCTTTGAGTCGACTCACAATGACTCCAGCTGTTTCGAACTTCTTAAAGGCGCGTTGCACAGCCGACAGTCGAATGTTGAATGTGTCGGCCACTATTTGCGAGTACCCGTCACCGTAGTTTGCCAAATACATCAATACAGCCTCTGAGGCCTGACCCCCCACTAGATCTCTTATCATGTATTCATAGTACCACTAAAAGTGGTTATATAACCACTTTTAGTGGTACTATTATTTGACGCAAGTGAGATGGTCGCAGAACTCATCGACTATTTATGATGTAGGGTTTCATGATTGTTTAAGCTGCGCAGGCTTGTGACGCCATTTTGGGGAAGGTCCCGAGGGCAGTTGTTGATGAAAGTTGATGATTGCTAGGCCGGTCAAACCCGGAGAGGCTGGAGGTCGGAGAACCTCCCTTCTCTAGATTGACGGCCTCTGTTTGGGGTGCCCCGTCGCACGGGGACAAGTCCCCAAAACCTTGCCCCGGTCTGTCGCAAGACAAGCCGGGGTTTTTTTATTTCTTGTCCAGCTCTCGAACGTAGCAAGCGTACTTTTCGTTTGATGAAGAGAGTGTTCTGCACACCTTAACCCGATCGCTCACTTTTGAAAAGATCAACCATTTTGTCAAAGCACCGGTTCAGTGGCTTTGACTGGTCACTACTGATACTGAGTCCAAAGCGAGAGTCGGCTCTCTTACAAGCAGCTTTGATGAGTGGCTCTCCGGAGTCCCCTGTGGCAATCGCATCGATCCCTCTTTGAAAACATCGATGACTTGCTTTGGTGTACTGATCGGCTGCCGCATCATCGCCTATCGCGAGGCAACCTGCCTTCAAAGTCGTTAAATCGGATTTGATTGCTTCTTCGCCGCATTTTTTCCGGCTGGGGCTTCGGCCTCGACAACTGCGTCTCCCCTATGAGTTTGAGCCCGCACATAATTGGCGTGTCCGAGACTGAGCAACAAAAGAGCAGTGCTTTTTAACGTCATATTCTGAATCATTTTTTGCCTCATCGTGCATGATTCTACGAGCACAGTCACAGAAAAAAAAGTCAAGAAAATGGCTGCTATGACTCGATCCGCAGCTTTTCTTTGTGAACATTTTCGCGGTAGCTCTCGGCCAATTCAGATTCGACGACAATATCGACCTTGATGGGCAGGTTGCTGTTTTCGAGAGCTTCACGAATCAGCGATAGGGTCGAGCGGCTCGGATGACCTGAAACCAACAAATCGATGTCCGAAAACTCCGTGTGATCACCGCGGGCACGCGAACCGAAGACCCAAACTCGGCAGCCGTCTTGGGCAAGGGGATCAATCGCCAACTTTTTGATCAGGGCCATGTTTTGGGAGCTCAGTCCAAAATTGCTCATAGCTAAAAGCTTTTGATTGCTTCTTGAGCGCGAATCAACAACTCATCAACATAGGGCGGCAACGCTGCGGCGCTTGCGTAAACTTCTTCGGCAATCCTAAAATCTGAACCAAATTCAAATCAAGAGCTGAAAAATTCTTCAAAGAGCTTTGAAAGCCATTGAGAGTCTAGAAAATAGCCGAGGTGGGCTCCGTGCTTTGGAGCAAAGACTTCGATTGAGTTGTTTTGTTTCAGCAACTCGATGGCATGCATGGTTCGAGCATCAAAAAATCCAGCTCTGGTGTTTTGGCCTAGGGCGAGAACAGGATCGTCGAACGAAAAAACGACTCCCGTAGGCCTTTGAATCTGAGTCGCTGTTTCAAAAAATTCTTGTCTAAAGAAGTCGTCAAAACTCATCTGGGCGATGCCTTTTTGCCTCATCGCGAAGTCTCGATAATAATCATGGTGACGAGCTCCATTGAATCCCTCGTCTTTAGGACCGAAGCGAAATCCACTTGATTGCGGACCGTTGGCCGTTGTGCGCAGATCCTCCCAAACAAATTCGTTGTAAAAGCGCCTCACCAACTCGTCTCGCTCAGAGACATCAGACCCTCGTTGAGTGACTTTCAGAAGGTCGGTCCAATCAAGACCTGTGAAAAAAGCTTTTGCTAAAAAATCAAAGCTCGACAGGCGAACTTTTTCTCCCAAGATCGGTTTTTGAGTTTTGATCGACTTCTGTGTCGAGAATGTCAAAACTGAGTCCTGCATCAAGAACCGGGCTCAAGGCAAGTCCACCCAGTTTAAAAAGAGGCTGCACATTGTGGTCACGGCTGTACTGAGAGTCTTCTGCAAGCATCGCCAGAGTCAGGCTTGCACCTCCAGAAAATCCAATCATCCCGATCTGGTTCCAATCAATTTTTTTTATTGTCGCCTGAGACTCAAGAGATTGACGCAATCGTCGGTAGAGGTCTTTTGAAATCTGTCGAAACGAAACTGGAACGCTGTGTGCCCGAAAATCTAAAAACTCGGGTGTTAAAAACCCCGAGAATGCAATGACATTGCAATCTTTGAAGTGGCTTCGCAAAATACGAACCGTCTTGTTGGTCCAGGTGCCACGCGTCCACGTTGAATAAGTTGAGTTAAAAATGACAAATGTTTTTTGCCCACCTTCAAACGACATGTGAGCTTTGACGGGCTCTTGATAAAACACCTCGCTTGCAGGAACGTCTTGGCCGCTCAGCTCAATGGTTTGCCAAGATCGATCGCTTCGGTCGTAATCTCGAGATTCAAGCCCCGCTGACAAAGTCGATAAGACAGGATCGTAGACAAACATTTGTTTTCGCCAGGGTGCTGTGGGAGCGAGATCCGGGTGAGCCCGGTCGAGGTTTTTTTGAACAAGGCTTGTCCACATCGCATCCACTGAGATTCCGGGCTGATCGAGGGCATAAACAGATGCGAGGTTGCTCAGAGTGCTGCGGCTCTGACCGCACACAAGGGTCGGCAGAAGACTCAAAAAAACCAATATTTTTGATGTGTTGTGACGATGCGGCATCTGGCCTCGAAGAGTAGCAATTTGAGATGCGCCGGGTCAAAGGTAAACGTGCTCAGTGGCCTAGAATCTGACCGACCAACATTTTAAACGGGAGCAGCAAATGGCAGTGATTAACCCTCACATCAATTTCAACGGCAACGCCGAGGAAGCGTTTCAATTCTACAGGGCAGTTTTTGGCGGGGACTTTGCCAAAGTTGTGCGTTTCAAAGAACTCTCAGGTCCCCAGTTTCACGTTACTGAAAGTGAAGCAAACAAGATCATGCATATCGCCTTGCCGATTGGCCATAGTGTTTTGATGGCCAATGATGTGCCCGAAAGTATGGGCAGAACAAACGAGAACGAACATAGATCAAAGATTTCAATCAGTGCCGAAAGTCGCGAAGAGGCAGACAAACTATTTTACGGACTTTCGGCTGGAGGGACAATTGAGTTTCCGATTGGAGAAAGCCCGTGGGGTTCCTATTTTGGGATGTTTAGAGATAAATTTGGGATCGAGTGGATGGTGGACTTTGACCCCAAATATAAAGCACGGTTCTAAATGGCAAATCTCGTGGGGCCGCTGCTTCCGTTTTTTTAGGTTCTTTGATGATGTTGGTCCCTTGTCTGCGGTTTATTGGCGAAAGTTGGATCGCAGTTCGGGTGAATGGATTCGTATTCTGCAGCCCTCGAGACAGAGGCGTTGGTCTCATTTGCTTCTCAACATTGACGAGAATCGCAGGCTTCGAACGTTGTCGCACTTTGAGTGGTTGTTGTTTGACTCACAGACCCACATCCATCGTCCAGAAGCAGTGATTGAAACTCAATCCTACAAGCTTTGCGTTCAAACTGTTCTGAATCTCGCGGGCACATGCGCAGCCCAGTTTAAAATTGTTGATCGAAGCGGCTGCGATGTCTTTGTCTCTCCACCACTTCAGAGCGCGCGGCGATGTTGAGTCACCCGCTTGCCTTGCAGTTGAGTGGGCTTCTCGCCTCGCTATCGGTGCTCCTTTTGAGCGTTGAGATTGTTGTTGATCGTGGCAATCGCCGCCGTCAGCGACTGTTAGGGGTGTTGCTTCTTGCGCTGTCGGTGTTGAGTTGTGTGTGGCCCGGGCTTTGGGCATTTGCCCTGCTCACGATCACTTTATATTTCACATCTTTGGCATTTGACGGCGCGTACTGCGGCGGATCTGACAGCGTTTTGATGTACTCGTGTGCAGCGTTGGCTGCCGCATCACGTTGGCCCGTGTTGGGGCTTGCCATGCTCTCAGTTTTGGCGGCGACGTCGTATTTTGTGAGCGGAGCAGTCAAGGCTCGCAACCCAAGGTGGTGGTCGGGGGCAACTTTAAGTGAGCTTTCAAAAAGCTCGTTTTATTTCGGTGCCTCGGTGGTGCGAGGCGTTCTTGACCAAGAGCTCCATCGCTCGAATCTTGAGCTGGTCATTGATCGTATGGGAGCTGATGTTTCCGGTCGTTCTTGTGAATCGGTCTTTGCTGCTTGTTTTTTTTGCCAGTGGGTCTGTTGTTGCATCTTTCAGTTTTTTGGATCTTCGGATTGAACCGCTTTTTTTGGACCTGGATTGTTTGCTATCCTGCTCTTTGCACAACAATATAAAGGCATGCGGAACCGAATTGTTCAATTCACCTTGAGTGTTGCAGCGCTGAGCGTTGCATCGTCATCTTTTGCCCAGAAACAAAAACTCTCGCGCGAAGATGCACCCACGGACGAAGTCGATCTCAAGCGCAGCGAAGGAGGGCTTCCGGTTGAGCGTGTTGAACCCCCTGCGGGTCGAGATCGATCGCGAACACCCTCTTTGTTTCGAGTGGGATTCAAAGTTGGCGCTAACTACAGCATCTTTCAAACACCCGCTTCAGAGTCGACATCGACCATCACAATCACGGGTGCCGGTTATGATGCCCTCGCTGCTTTCGCATGGGATTTGCCCTATCAACCAATTTTACTTGAGCTGTCGAGCGGATATCGTCAACTGTTCACAGTCGCCAGGAGCAATTCAAAATCGCTCAACATCACGTCGTTGAATGTCATTCCAGTGGGTTTTGGTGTTGCCTATCGGTCTCGCACGGGTCCGCGGTCGGTGATGCGACTTGGGGTTCGGCCCTCACTTGATGTGCAGATCGAGAGAAGCACCAACGAACTGACTGGCCAAACGACGACTTCGTTTGCGGTGGCTCCAACCTTTGGATTTTGGTGGGGCTTTGAACACCGAGACTTTTTAACTGAATTTGAAGTGGCTGTGATGCGCATCCAAATCGCAGCACCATTTTTTGTCAACAGCGCTGCGTCTGGGATGGCGCTTTTAGGTTCGAATCATTCCCATCATTTTGAGGTTCTCACTGCGCGAGTAAAAAACGCTCAATCGCTGCTACAAAACGTTCAAGAGCAAAGGGTCTTTGAATCACTGCGTGAGCGCCGACGGCAATTGCCTTCATGTCTGTCGCGTTGGCGAGCATTCCGACATACGAGTGCACCAGTATCGTGTAGCAGTTGGGCAAGAGTTCGTGAATTTTTTGAACCACAAAAAGACCGTCGCGTTTTGCAAGTTGGAGATCGACCATCGCGAAATCGGGGCGGGCCTTTTGAAATGGAGCAATCCATCCCGCCCCAGATCGTGCCCACTCCACCACATCGATTCCCGATTTTTCTAAGACTGTGCGACTGAAAGAGGCGGATTCAGATTGGGATCGAAGAGCATGGCTTTTTTACGCCCACTCGCATCGCGACTGCTGACCGACATGACTTTAGTATACATGACTTGTGAGCAGACCCCAGCCGCTCTAGACTAAAGCTATGGTGAACAATCCCAACATTTCACAAGAGCTTGCCGGAGAACCAATCGCCAAATTTATGACCCGGTCTGTGCGTTTCACGCTCACAACGGCGACCGCCCGAAGTGCGATCGAAACAATGATCACTCATAAAATTAGTGGCCTCCCGGTGATCAACCGATCTGAAGTTGTGGTCGGTGTGTATTCAGAGCTCGATGCCATGTTGCAACTTGCCTCGCAAACGATTGATGCCCCCATTAAGTTTTCGACGGCGCTGCAAGCGGTCAAACAAAACACTCCGTTTAAAGATGTGTTGATGCTTGTGGCTAAAAATCGCATCAAACGAGTTCCTGTTGTTGATGGCACGGGCCGGCTTGTTGGAGTTGTGTCTCGCCGCGACATCATGAAGGCCTTGTTTGAGGATTCAAAAATTGCGTTCGCGGCCGCCGAAGCCAAAAAAATTGCCAAGAAGCCCGTAAAAAAGGTCTGACGGTCATGAAAAAAAAAGTGCATATTTTTCACACTGGCGGCACTGTGGGCATGGATCTCGATGGGGTGCCTCTTGATTCAAAAAAATATCTCGAGGTTTTAAAAAAATCGGTGCCTCAGGCCTTTGAGCTCGCTGATTTGTCTGTGGACATTTTGTTCAGCAAAGATTCGAGCAATATGACTCCCGCTGATTGGGTGGTTTTGGCGCGAGCATTGAATGATCAAATGAACTCGTATGATGCGTTCATTGTCACTCACGGAACCGACACAATGGCGTTCACAGCGAGTGCACTGAGCTTTATGATGCAGCACCTCAAAAAGCCCGTCATTTTGACGGGGTCTCAGAGACCTTTGGCTGATGTTCGATCAGATGCTCCTCGCAACTTGCTCAATTCAATTCAAATTGGGGTCGAGCAAGTGGTGCACGAAGTCGGGTTGTTTTTTGATGCGACTCTCATTCGCGGAAATCGGGCAAAGAAGCTGTCGATCCCAAGCTTTCGAGCCTTTGACAGTCCCAACCTACCGCCTCTGGCCACTGTTGGAGTGTCAACCGACTATTCCATTAAGGCACCAGTCCCCGTGGGCGAGTACACATTTGACCCTCGAATTGAGACGCGAGTGGCGGCCATCACATTGTTTCCGGGATTTGATGCGGAACTTTTTTACTCGCTTCTAGATAAGGGGATCAAGGGCCTGGTGCTTCAGGCCTTTGGTCCGGGTGATATCCCCGTGGGTCGTCACAGCGTGGTGAACTTGATTCGATCGATGACCGAACGAGGGGTCCCCACCGTGGTCTGCTCGCAAGCTGTTTACGGAACCGTTGATTTGAATTTGTATGAAACGGGGCGGGCCGCGCGCGATGCCGGAGCCAATTTCGGCCCTCGATATGACTTGGGAATCTGCCATGGCCAAAATGATGGTGTTGTTAGGCCGTGGTTTGACAATCGAGCCATTTCGGCGCGAGTTTTTGCGAAATGTGGCCGGTGAGCTCACGGTGTCATGAGTTTTGATTTCGACAAATTGACTCGTAGCGCCGCTGAAATCGTTGTTCGGGCGGGTGATTTGATTCTTGAGAACTACAGCAAAGTTCCGAGCACGGGCGCTTCGTTTCACGTTAGTGAAAAATCTTCATTTAAAGATCTGGTGACTGAAGTTGATGTGGCGGTTGAGCGCCAGATTGTAGACTCTCTTGCTCGGCTCGATTCTGCAATTTCGATTTTAGGCGAGGAGGCTTTGTCGCAGGCCGGCACTCAAAAATCTGAAGTGTACTCGGGAGTCACAAACGATCTCGTGTGGGTTTTAGATCCCATTGACGGCACGACCAACTTTGCACGTGGCTATCCGTTTTTTTGCACAAATCTCGCTTTGATGAAGCGATCAAAAGAAGGTGTTTTTGAACCTGTTGTGGGCATCACTCACAACCCTGTGGCTCGCGAACTTTTTTGGGCGCAAAAGGGACTAGGCGCCTACTTGGGGCGGCAGAGGCTTCAAGTGTCAAAAGTGAAAGAGCTTCGTGAGTCACTTCTAACAACTGGTTTTGCTTCAGAGCGCAGTCAGTCGGCCAAAAAACCCTTTGAGCTTTTTGAGAAACTCACCAAACTGAGCCTTGGAGTTCGTCGAGACGGATCGGCCGCTCTTGATTTGGCTTTTGTGGCCTGCGGACGCATTGATGCCTATTGGGAGTGGGGGCTGTCGCTGTGGGATGTCGCCGCGGGTGCTCTTTTAGTCTCAGAGTCGGGAGGGCTTGTGAGTGGCTTGGCGGGAACCTCGGTGCCACTTGAGAGCGGAGAGATTTTGGCCACAAATGGTCAAATTCACAGAACTTTGAGCAATCTTCTATCTCATTGAAATCCTGCTATTTTTTTAAGAAATCGGGCTTTTATTTGGGGCGAGCATAGACTAAAAACACTGTCAATGAATCAGCACGACATTAAGATGGAGCTCGTCAATTACACTCGCGAAGCCGATTTGCGAAATGTTCCCATGTGGCTCAAAGACGCAATCAAAGCTTGGGTTGAGGCCGTTGAGCTCAATCAAGATGAATACAATTATTATGACGAGGCTAAGGTCAAGCAAACGGCTCGCACCGATTACCTCAGTCTCGACACCTTGCTCGAACTTGATGAGAGCTACGATAAGTTTCGCGATTGGTTCAATCGCCAAAAAGCGCGTTTTGACCGTTCGAGTCGCCGCGTTTAGAGCTTCTTTACCCAATCTTTATTTTCTAGAGCCCTAAAAAAGTCCGATACTTTAGGGGTGAGGGTTTTTGTCTGCATTGGCATGCCTGTTTTTTTGGCGGCTTGCGGACCTTCTTCGTTTGAAAAAGCTTTCAATGCAGCGGCCAAAAAGCAAAGCGACCTCAACTCTCAAACTTTGTTGTTGTGGTCTCGAGGTCCGGCCACCGATGCCGACACCGTAGGCTTAGACTCGCGAGACAATCTTGAGCAAGTCAGACGCGTTGATGTTCCCTTGCCGGAATCCTCAATGTCAAGTCAGAGCTTCAGAGTGATCATCTCGTTGTTTACGAGTCGACTCAAAACCTTCGTGGCCCAGTTTTTTTTGAGTGGGCTGGCAAGCGGGTGCCATGGTCACGCGCCGAGTTTCAAAGTTTTATGACCTACGCTCACACGAGCAAAGCGTGGATCTATGCTCAGAAAATTGCGCCCGGAGCCAATCTGGATTTTCAAAAAAAGCTCACGATTTTTGCAGCAGAAGACGGTGACTCTTTTAAGACTGGCTATATTCCGGCAAAGAAAACCATTTACTTCTACAAAGAAAATCAAGCCCCATTTGATTCTTACAATCCGGCTGACGAAGCCGATGTCGTGTATCACGAGTTTGGGCACATGCTTCAGCACGCTCTCAATCCTGCTGTGATGGCTCTCAGCCCGCTCGACAATCCCGAGTTGGGGGCGCTCGCCGAAGGTCTTTCTGATTTTTTTGCGGCCGCTTTGCTGAGAGATTCTGAAATCTTGGCTTACTCAACGCTCAACGGAAATCAGATTCAAAAGGCCGAGGGCGGTGGTGGACGACTGGGCGATGACTACAACCGCAAACTCTCGCAGTCCGCGTATTTTCCGGACGGATATCGCAAAGCCATTCACATTGACGGCAACATCATTGGAGCCGCCCTCAATGATTTTCGAAAACTTTTGCAGGGGGCCCCGGTTACAAAGCTTTCTAACTGTGGGGCCTCGTGCAGTCTTTCGGCTTTGTCGAGCCCGCTGTCGGCAGACAAGGCCTGGGACACAGTTGCAACACTTGCGTACAAGGCCTTTGCTGATCTGTCGACTCAGTCAGGTTGGCAACGATATGCCGAAATTCTCATTGCTCGATGCGCGAGCACTTCGTTGGGGTTGTGTCCGGCGGGTGCTTCGGGGTCTTTGGCTGCGATCTTAGAGGGCCGCGGATTTTATTTTCCCTCAACATCGGTGACCCCCGTGCAAACCAGCGCACAACTCACGCCGGATCCTCCGTCAGGCCTGCTGATGTCGAGCTCAAACAGCGCTCCGATTCAAATTGATGCGGCCATTGGATATCTGCCATATCCCAACACTCCCAATGCCTCGAACAACAACGGAGTGTTGGACCCCTGCGAGTTGGTTTATATCTTTCCAAAAATCACCAACAAAACCTCAGCTGGGGGAAGCCTTCAATTTTGACAGACATTGAGATTGAGCTTGGAGGCGTGACCGGGTTTACTTCGGTTTCGTGGTCAGATGGACGCGTGGCGGATCCACTTGAGGCGACAACGTCGGGCGGTCTTACGGTTTATCCAAAAAGATTTTTTCAATTCTGCTCCCGATCGGAAACGAATCTTCGTACTCCTTAATCTCAAACACGTCGTCACGTTGGTATGCAGCTCAGAACAAGACAACCTTTATGCGCCCGATTGGCGGAAACTACATAGTGCCCGATGCCGGATGGTTGGTGAAGGCGCCACCATCTGGAGTTGCGCGTGCAAAATTTCGAATCAACTTTAGGGTTCAAAATTCTGACATCGTGCGTTTTTATTCAAGCGATCTTCCCTCGGTCACAGGCGATGACTGGGTCAAGCCTGATGGGTTGAACGAGCCGTCGGTAACAGTCGACAGCACATCGGGTGTGAGTTTTTGCCGCTGATCTTTTAACGCAATCTTAATGAGTTTGTGAGGCCCAAAAAAGTTACAATACCTAAAGTTTAGGATTTGCTTTGCTCAACCGATAACTTGAATGAACATTTTTAGGGGAGTTCTCAAATGACAAAAACAGTTAAAAATAAGCGACGAGGACAAGGTTCTGTAGAATACATTTTGATCATCGCCGCTGTTGTTGGCGTGCTCTTTGTGTTTGGAAAACAGTTTAAAGAAAAAATAGGGTCCATCACGAACACCACCTTTGGCAACGTCAACAGTGCCGTGGGCGATTTGTCGAAACCTCAGTAGATTGGATGACGCAATGCTGTCGATGTCTTTGCAAAAGCGTCGCAGCCAAAGTGGACAAAGCCTCGTTGAGTACGTGCTCATGTTAGCCATGATCTCAGTGCTCACCGCAGGCTTTGTTCGTTTTTTGAACCAAGGAGTGTTTAAGGTGGGCTTGAATCGCCTGCCTGAGAAAGCAAAGCCATGTTTGTCGCACCCCAGTCAAGCCGGCCGCAGCGACTGCCGATGAAGCGCCGCTCAACGCGGGCTCAGGCAGTGGTCGAGTACATTCTGATTGTCGTGGCGGTTGTCGGCGCATTTATGAGTCTCAAGGCTCAAATGATGCGGCCTCTTGTGGGTGTGCTTGATCGACAGAGTCAGGGGTCATTGTCTGAGGGCGCCAATCGCGGTCGAGCCTTTTATCGAAATGGTTGTGCGGTTTCAGATGGGGGCGCTCTGTGCAATTGACAAAAAATGACAAGCGCCGAGGTCAAACTCTGATTGAGTTTGTGTTTGTCAGTGTGCTTTTTATTTTTATGGTTGTTCTCACTGTCAATGCGATTCTTGCATTTTCGGTGCAGCAGTATCTTTCGTATGCGGCGTTCATGGCTGCAAGGGCCTATCAATCGGCCGGTCAAAATCCAGCAGACGCTCAGGGAGCGGCTCGCGCAACTCTCAGCTTGTACATTCCGGGATTGCCTGCAAACGAATCAGGTTCATCAGTCGGATTTCCGCTGAGGTTTCAGTCGTTTCCAAGGCCGTTGGCCTACATCACGCAGGTCAGGGTTCCCGAGCCGGTTCCGGGCGACTACGGCCCCTCGGCGACTGCTTTGCGAAGCAATCCAATTCAAATCAAATTTAGAATCCCGTTTGCAGTGCTTCCGCTGGGCGAAGAGGTGCGTCGTCGATTTCAGTTTATTGAGATGAGCGCTCAAAGCTATTTGGGCCGCGAGGTTTCATCTGTCGAGTGCCGCAACTACTTTGATGGCTTCTTGAATAAGTTTAGGCTTCAGGGACCGGCGGCGCAAAAAAACAACGAGTTCTCGCGCGACAATTCGATCTACATGGAGGACAACGGATGTTGAACTTCAAACGTCAACCTCGCTCGGGCCAGGCAATGGTCGAGCTGCTGCCGTCGTTGATTCTATTTTTTATGGTGATGAGCGCTGGTCTTGCTTACTTTAAGGTGTTGCGATCTGCGGCTCTGCGACAAGAGGCTGTTCGCAACATCGCCTTCGCAAAGATTGCGAACAAAGGGTCACTCACGACGTCTCGGGCCGAAGCGGCCAGTGGCGTTCGTCTGTCGTCTGACCTCAACGCGGGCTCTATTGAAGTGGTTCCGCAAAGTCGCAACTCGTTTGTGAGCGCCTCGCAGAATTGTTTTACCGTAAGTTCTGACTCGCCCATTTTTAAGGTGCCGATGAATCCCGTATATGGTGTTGGAATCCTTAAAGATGTTGAAATTACTAGCTATGCCACAGTGTATCGAAGACCCTCAGGCGCCTGTCCGTTCTGAGTCATCAATCCGCTCAGATTTTTAGGGCTAAAGGCCGATAAGTCTTAGAGAAAAAGGGAGCATGCTTTGAATCAGTCACGCGCGTTCATGACCAGCCTTGTCTTTGCGCTCTTGGCGATGTTGCTCGTCTATTTTTATGTCTCTGAGCGTGAGGCTTCGATCAAGAAGACCTATGGCACCGAAGTCACTGTTGTCGTGGCGACAAAAGACATCAACGAGTTCACCCAAATCACAAGCGATATGCTCACAACAAAAACTGTTCCATCGGCGTTTGCGATGCCTCGGGCCGAAAAGCTGTCGATCAACGACATTTTGTCGAGTGGGTCGGTGGCCGCGGCTCCCATTGCTGCTGGTGAACAGCTCATGCCTTCAAAACTTTTTAGTCAAAGGCGCGGAAACTGGATTGGCTTCGCAGGTTGCAATCACTCGACGAGCGATCTCGATTCAGGTTGACGAAGTGACTGGTGTCACGAAGCTGGTGAAGCCCGGAGACCGCGTGGATGTCGTGTCGATGGTCAACTACCAAGGGCCTACCGGTCAAATGCAAGAGGTGAAAACGGTGATGCAAGATGTGAACATCTTGTCTGTGGGAGAAGTGATTCAGAACCAAGTGCCTTCTGTTTTTGAAGAAGATCCTTTGACCGGTTCTCGGCGTGCAGTGAATATGCGCGGCAGTCGCAACTTCTCGACAATTACGGTCGAAGTCACCCCCGCTGATGCCCAAAAGTTGATCTTGCTCGCAGAAATGGGATCGCGCCTGTATCTGACTTTGCGCAACCCTGTTGATCGAGAGGTTGCTGTGTCCCTTTCGACAACAACGGTTGACCGCGTTTTGGGCGAAGACTCAGAAAAGTGGCGCTTGAGCAGACCGGCTCCTGCACCAGTGGCGCCCACTCGATTGCCCGCGTCGACCCCTCGTCCTCTGGCCAATCCGTTTAGTTTGGGAGGCGGATCGCTGTTTCCGTCTCCCGGAGGGCCTAAGTAATGAAACGACGAGTCGCATTTGGATTTCTAATTGCCATTTCGAGCTCTTTAAGGGCTCAAAGCCCGGGGGAGCCGGCTTCATCTCCATCGTCTGGCGTGGTACCGGGAACAACGATTCTGGGAAACTTCGACGCGACGGCACCGCTTCTTGAGGGGCTTGAGACTGACAAAGAAGGCGCGATCCCCAACGTCAACATCAATAAAATTGTTGAAAAGCAAAGAGACTTGAAACCCGAAAATGGTTTTGAAGATCTTTTTTTGGTTAAAGGCAGCTCGGCTTCTCTGGAGATTCAAAATCTACCGATCAAAAAGTCTGAGATCTGCTGGAGACAGACGGCCATTGGTCTCATTGAAAGTGGCACTGAAGAGCGTGAAACCGGAAGCTATCGAATCAAGGTGGGCTCTGTTGAAGGCAGCACCCAGCTTTTAGTTTACAACGGCAAAGGGCCTGAATGTCGCACGCTGGGCCCTCTCGTAAAAGTGTATCGCATCACGGTGACGTCTCAGAATTTAGTTCAGCTTCTGCAAGAAATGAAAGCTCTCATTGGCCATGTCGAAGGCCTTGAAATGAAAATTGTGGGTCAGCAAGTAGTTGTTGATGGGCAAGTTTTGATTCCTAAAGATATGCGGCGAGTTCTTGCGGTGCTCGGAACCTACATCAAGCAGCAAAAGCCCATTTTGAATCTGATTGAGGTGTCGCCGTTGTCGATGAAGCTGCTTGCAGAAAAAATGGAAGAAGAAATTGCCGGTGGTAAAGATCGACCCAAAAACATCACCGTCAAAGTAATCAATGGACGGTTTTTCTTAGATGGCAGCGTGGACAAGCGTGTGGATCGTGAAACCGCTATAAAAATTTGCGAAGCGTACTTTAGCGAAAAATACTCACTCGAAACCAAAGATCCCGCAGGCGGCGTTTTGTCGAAGCAAGAGTTTGGCGATCTGCCACCTTGTGTGAACATGGTTCGAATCAAGGCTGGGCAGGCCAAGCCGCCAGATCCGATCATTAAAGTGAGAGTTGACTTTGTGACTCTCAATCGAAACTATCTAAAGTCTTTTAGCTTTCAGTGGAATCCGGGGGCGAGTTTTGACGGCAACACCACTTACACCTCAGATGCCGGTCGCTTTCTGAGCACCTTCACCGGAACATTGGCCAACTTGTTTCCTAAGCTGGAGTCGGCCAAGCAACATGGTCACGCACGCATTCTTAAAAGCCTTGAAGTGATGGTTCGTGACGGCGACGACGGCAATGGTGGGCCTCCTGAGGCGACGATCAACGAAACTCTCAACATCGGCTATGTGATACCTGGTCAAAGTCCCGGCCAGCCTCCGCAGCCGGGCAACGCGAAAGTTGAAACTCAAATCAAGGTGAAGGCGCGATCGGTGGCTCAATCAAACAGTATCAATCTGGGTTTGTCGGCTGTGCAAACCGAAGTCCGATCGATTGAGGCGGGCGCACCACCAACGACACTGTCGGATTCAGTCACAACGCAGATCGTTGTCGAAAATGGCGAGTCAGCGGCGTTAGGCGGATTGATTGCCGAGCGTCGCAACATTGACATCGGTCGCGCGCCCGGCTCAAACACCGACATCACGCTGTTTGATTTAGATCATAAGCACACGTTTAAAGACGAAAAGTCGCAGTTTATTATTTTTGTGACGCCTCAAAAACTTCGATCAACCACCGAGGGAACGGACCAGCTTAAGCGCAAGTTCCGTCTCAGAAAGTGAGCGACCTGTGAGCCACATCATTGCGGTGGTTGGGGGGCAAAGGCGGAGTGGGTAAATCGGTTTTTGCGGCAAATTTTGCCGTTGCGATGGCCGTCGATTCGAAGGCTGGACCAGCGGTTGTGGATTTTGACCCCGGATCTCAAGGCGATCTCAATCTCATTTTGGGCCTCAAACAGGTGGCTGGCTTTGGCGATGCACTGATCGACGGCAAAGTGAAAGATGTAGAGGCTTTAAAGAAGCTCACCACCGCGATGGCTGTCGGACCCAATAAGGCACCGTTGTTTGCACTGCAAATGGCCCAAAACAGCGAGCGGCTTTGGGGCGAGTCAGATGAAAAAATCGAGCACGCATTGAGACTTTTGAAAAAGACGTTCCCGGTCACAATCGTCGATTGTGGCTCGCGTCTTGAAGGAGCTGTTCTTAAAGTTCTTGACGCCGCCTCTCTCATTTTGGTTGTGACGAATCCCGACATTTTGGTTTTGAATCAAACAAAGAAAATCATCGAAAAGCTCCAAGTTGCTTTGTACCCACAAGATATGACCCGAGTTGTGGTGAACAAATATCCCGTCAACAATCCCTACACGCCGCAGTTTATTGAACAAAGTCTCAAGAGAAAAGTGATTGGAATGGTTCCCGACGATGTCGCTGCGGCGACGGCCGCTCTGGCAAAGGGTTCTCCCTATGCTGTGATGGCGCCCCAAAGCCCCGCGACGGCAGCTCTCTTTACACTGAGTCGAACCTTGCTTGAGCGAAAAGTGCTTGAACAGATGGCAGCACTTGCGAAACCGCAACGCCCCAAAAGTGAGGCTTCTGCTTCGCTCAATGTCGTTAAGATGCCAGTCGCTGCTTCGAAAAACGGACGTGATCCAAGTGACGCGCGAAGCTTGTTCAAACTGCGCACTCATGCGGCGCTCGTCGAAAAAATGGACCTCAAGAACGAACCTCTTGAGAGAAATATGTCGGCTCAAAAGAAGCTTGATCTTCGCAATCGGGCAACCAAGATTCTCACAGACCTTCTTGCCGCAGAAGAACATCCTTGGAAAGATCGCACGCAGACAGCGCAACTCATCAAAGAGATCTTAGACGAAACGTTTGCACTTGGTCCTCTCGAAGACCTGCTGTCTGATCCCGCTGTCACCGAGATTATGGTCAATCGAGCTGATCGGATTTACATTGAGCGGGCCGGTCGCAACTTGCTATCGCCGGTGACATTTTCGAGCAACGATCAGCTCAAGACGGTGATTGAGCGAATTGTGAGTCCTTTGGGTCGAGTGATCAACGAGTCTCAACCGTATTGCGACGCCCGACTTCCCGATGGGAGTCGAGTTCACGCGATCATTCCGCCTTTAGCAATCGATGGGCCTATGGTCACGATTCGAAAGTTTCCAACCAAACGTTTAGGTCCCGATGATTTGGTCAAGTTTGGGTCGATGACATCTGAGATGCGCGATTTTTTAAGAGCGTGCATCGAGGCGAGGCTCAACGTCGTGGTGAGTGGTGGAACCGGATCCGGAAAAACCACTCTTCTGAATATTCTAAGTTCGTTTATTCCGGCCACCGAACGCATTTTAACGGTCGAAGATGCCGCAGAACTCCAACTCGGACAAGATCATGTGGGTCGACTCGAGGCGCGTCCGGCAGGAATCGAAGGCAACAACGCTGTCACTATTCGTGATCTGGTGAAGCAAACTCTGCGCATGAAACCCGATCGAATTATCATTGGTGAAGTCCGAGGTGGTGAAGCTCTGGACATGCTTCAAGCCATGAACACAGGTCATGATGGCTCGATGGCCACGGTTCACGCCAACAATCCTCGCGATGCCCTGGCTCGGCTTGAGACCCTGGTGATGATGGCTGGCATGGATCTGCCGGTCAAAGCGATTCGTGAGCAGATTGCCGGCGCAGTGCATTTGGTGGTTCAGCAATCGAGACTCTCTGATGGCAAACGCAAGGTCACCTACGTGACGGAAGTTTGTGGCATGCAGGGAGAAGTAATCACTACCCAAAATATTTTCGAGTGGAGACCAGAAGGACTCGACAAGGATCGCAATGTGATCGGACGTCACACCGCAACTGGCTTCATGCCCAAATCGATGGAGCGATTTGAAGCGATGGGCATCAAGCTTCCGAAGGGAATCTTTAAAGCTGCATGAACGCTTTTACGATCACACTTGTGTCGGGGGCATTTGCGTTTTTGAGCGTTTATTTGTCGTTTGGATACTGGGTTGAACGCATTTGGCTTCCGATGCTCAAATCTCGCGATGAGCTGGTTTTGATTTACGACGATTTGTTTATGAAAAAAACCCCCGAGGCGGTTCTTCGAATTCAGTTGGGTTGGGCATTCGGCTTGTTTGGGTTGGCAGCTCTGCTGTTTTGGCCAGAAGTTCCGGTTGTTTTGATTGCTGGCCTGTTGTTTTTTTGGCTTGGGTTTAACCTGCCAAAGCTTTACTTGAACCTGTGGGTGCGACCGCAGCGTGTGGCAAAGTTCTCGGTTCAAATGGTCGACGCTCTGACGTTGATGGCCAATGGACTCAAGTCCGGATTGAACGTGGCCCAAACAATTCAGATTGTCGTCGATGAAATGCCTCGACCGATCAAAGAAGAGTTCGCTCTAGTTTTGTCTCAAAATCGCGCGGGATCCTCTTTAGAAGAGGCCTTTGAAAGTCTCGGACGCCGCATCCGCTCAGAAGACGTCAGTATGTTTGTAACAAGCGTCAATATTCTGACAGAAACGGGTGGCAACATTGCCGAAACATTTCAGAACATCACAAAAACCATTCGAGAGCGGATCAAGCTGCAATCCAAGATTCAGGCCATGACGGCGCAGGGTATGGCTTCGGCTGTGATTGTGGGTCTTTTGCCATGGGGTCTGGCTCTTATGTTGTATGTGGTTGACCCAGTGGCGATGACTCCGCTTTTTACGACAATTCCTGGTTGGGGCATTCTGTTTCTTGTGTGTGTTCTTGAGGCTCTTGGTTTTTTTGTCGTCATGAAGATCGTCAAGATAAAGGTCTAACGCAAAGCGTAGCTAAAACAATTGACGCTCGATCATCGAGCGAGGGCTGCTAAGATAGGACGTGTTTTGAGATTGGGAGGATCTATGGGCGTTCGCGTACGTTCACAATTGTTCACTTCGGCTTGGCTCATGCTGGCATCAACTGCGTCCTGGGCTGGAGTCAATGTTAACAACGGAAACTTTTACATCGCTTACACAGATTTGTTGTTGCCGACCAAAGGCATCAACGTCGATGTCACGCGAACCTACAACAGCCGGTCGAACTATGTGAAAGGCTACTTTGGTGTTGGCTGGGCCTCGGAGATCGAAGGATATTTGGTGCCCGAAGGCACTCACATCAACTACTTTGAGGGCGGCGGAGGCAATGTTGTTCGATTCGAGCCCGCGGCTAAGGGACAATGGAAGAACGCAATCTATGGTCCTCAGTGGATTCAGAAAACTCCGAGCGGATATGTGCTGCAGTCTGCGAGTGGAAAGAATCTTGTATTTGACAGCTCGGGCAAACTTCAAAAAATCACAGATAAAAATAAAAACTTTGTTGAGCTTGTGTGGTCAAAGGCTGGCTTAGAGATGCTTCGTGACAACCTCAACAACCAAATTCGCGTAAAGTGGGGCGAGTTTGGCAAGCACAATCGCATTGTGAGACTTGATTCTGGACGTTTGGTTGCCAGCTATGAGTACAGCAAATCAGGCGATCTGGTACGAGCTGTCGGAGCCGATGGTGTTCCGTATGCTTACGAGTATGACGACGAACACAATATGTCGAAGATCTTGTACAAAGACGGCACGTTTAAAGCGATGGCCTACAACAAGGCACGCGATTGGATCATCAAGTTTAGAGATGCAGATCGCATGGTCACCGAATACGACTATGTCGCCGACAGTCTCGATCCCGAAAGCAAGTTCGGAACAACGGTGACTCGGTTTTACGAAGGCTCAAAAGACCGCGATGTCTCTCGTTATTGGTATGAGTTTCGCAAACGTGCCGATGGCTCAAAATACAATTACAAAGCCGTGACTTGGATTCGCGGAAACGTGACCGAGACCTTGTTCACAGAATGCTGCGGCACTCCTCAGGTGATTTCGCAATGGAAGGGCGAAGACCCCAAGTCAGGAGATAAAAACTCCTGGACCGTTGCAAGCCGAGACAAGCGCTCAACATTTTTTGAGTACTACCCCGATGGTTTGCTCAAAAAGAAAACGGACGCAGACGGAGTGCAAACCGAACTGACCTACGACAAGGTCCATCGCAAAGTTCAAACTGTGCAGCGGGCTGGACGTAAAATAGATTACACCTATGACCAGCGTGGAAACTTAGCAACAGCGATTGATGATCAAGACCGCCGCAAACTCAATTTGTTTTATGACATTCAGGGTCGCCTCACCAAAATCGGAGAGCTTCGGCAGTTGGGTGCTCAAAAAACTCAGCGGGAAGTGTTTTTTAGATACAATGATTCGGGCAAGCCGGTTGAGATCAAAGAAAAGTCGGCCGGCGTTGAGGGAGTGATCAAAATTGCCTACGACGCCCACGGCGACGTGAAAGGAATTCTCAATTCTCAGAATCGAGCTGTGGCGTCTGAAAAAGAGTTCATCACGGCTCAGCGAGTCGCTTCGACGTTCCAGAGCTTGCTTGAAATTGTGCAACCCGCCGGCGTGACGCTCACGCCAGAAGGATAAAAGATCATGACGATCAAGCGTATTGTGAATCGTTTGACTGCTGGAGTGCTGGGAACGACATCTCTTTTGGCACTCGCCCAAGTTGGCGCTGGACCAGGCACCTTGTATCCGGCCGGAGCTCCGATGCCCAACACAGCGATGCCCGGATCCATGATGATGGGTGCGCCTCAACCCAGGATGGGAGAAGTTCCAGCGTACGCACAAATGGGTGGCAACGGATGCTTTGTTGATCGCTACGGCGACACGCGTGTGATGAACTCGGGTGGGGTGCCAGGACCAGTGGGGCCTCAGGGTCACTGATCTTCTTAACCAAAACTTTACGAGACCTCAGTTTGGCGATTTTGATAAGATCCGAAGCGTTGAATCACCTCTGATGTAAGCTCAGCTCACAACACCAAAATCAATCACATTTGGAGCGCTTATGAAGGTCTTTCTTTTTGTCGCCATCGTTTGCTTTTTGCTACTTGGATTTTTAGGCCAAGCTTTGGCTGCAACTCCGCAAGGCGTGGTTCTCTCAAAAAAAGGCCGCCTCACACACTTGAGGGTGGTGAAAGCTCGGGTCAAAAAACGCCCCTATCGAGTCAACGAGGTCGAAATAGCGCGCATGAGTGACGCTTCGTTTGAACGTGCCGCCCATGAGTGAGTGGACAAAAAAAAAGCCCTGGCACCCACTTGGGATGCCAGGGCTTTTGCCAGTTCTCAACAACTAGAGGGACTTCTTTTTCATTGGAACTTCGACTTCAACGCGACGGTCTTTTTCAAGACACTGAAGCTGTTGGCGAAGTGAACCTTGTGTGCAGTCGTTTGACTTGACCGACTCAGCGTTTCCACGAGCTTCGATCACAACTTTATTTGCGGGAATTCCGCTCTTCACAAGCAGGCTCTTCACGTTTTCAGCACGTTTCAGAGACAGTTGGTTGTTGAGCGCTTCGCCGCCACGACGATCTGCAAATCCGCGAACCACGATCGGCTTGTCTGCAAGATTGGCCTTGGCTTGCTCGGCAAGCTTAGCAATTTCGTTTTTCTTGGCGCCTTTGAGCTGAACCTTTGAGGTTGCAAAGGTCTGCTTGACGAGCACTGTTTGAACTGGGGCGACTACGGCCACCGGAGCTTCGACTTTGGGCGTGGCTGCTTGGACTTGGGGGCAGTCAACTGAGTATTGGGCTCCTTTGTAGCTCTGCGCGCCCCAGCACTTTCCAGCGCCGTTGGTGACGATTTGGCCATTCGAAGCGCGAATGTATCCGTCTGAGGCGAGTGCCAAAGAGGACACCAAAAAAGTTGATGTGATGAGTTGCTTGATCATTGTGTGACGACCTCCATAATCGTGCGGTTGATGTGCGGAATTCATCACGACTGAGCCCAGGGTGTCGATGAATTAAATCTGAGTCTGTGGGTGTCAGCTGTCTAAAGATTCGACACTTTGTCCCAAATGCGGACATTTCAAATCTCAATATAATCAATACTTTAAGCGTATTTTGACCTCAATTTTGCCTTGGCACAAGCTCTGCAAAGACTAGGTTAAGGGGATTTTTAGGAGGTTCATTTATGAAAACATTTATCGCCGCAGCATCACTGTTCGCTCTGCTTGTTGCTTCAAACGCATCTTTTGCAGGTGAGGTCAGTGAACTGCTGCCCACCGATCCACGGGCAATCAAAATCTGTAGTTGCAAAGAAAAAGGGCCCAACGCCAACTGTGAACCACTTCAGGGTGATCGCAGCAGCTCTGAGAGCAATCAGGGGCGCCACTAGCTAAAAGAGTTCATCGGGCTAGGGCGGGATTGTCTTGTTTGATGAGTGAGACAACCCGCTTGTAGGTCCAAACAAAGGGTTCTTGAATTTGCTCGAGCCGTTCTTGAACGGGCTCTGAATTCACAAACTCGTGATAACGATTTTCAAGAGTCACGCCTTTGTATGAGATTTGTCCGAGCAGAGTGATCGCTAAGAAAATAGCTGCAAATTTGAGAGCCAGGCGCCCGACCGAAAGAATCCCCATATCTATTCATTATACGAAATTGAGAGTAAAAAGCGCCTATGCGTCCAACTCTTTATGTCGAAGATATCTTCAACGGCCGTTGCCAAGAAAATGACACTGTCGAGCTCAAAGGCTGGGTGTACAACACCCGGTCCAGTGGAAAGGTGAAGTTTTTGGTGTTTCGAGATGGCACCTCAATGATTCAGTGTGTGCTGTTCAACGGAAACACCAACGAAGCTGCATTTCGCTTGTTTGACGAGCTCACTCAAGAGTCTTCGGTGATCGTAAAAGGATTTGTCACCAAAGCACCGCGGCAGCCAGGTGGCTGGGAGCTTCAGGTGAAAGACCTTGAGCTCGTGTCGAAAGCCGAGCCGTTTCCGATTACGCCCAAAGAGCATGGGCCAGCATTTTTGCTCGATCAAAGACACTTGTGGATTCGATCTAAATTGCAGCACGCCGTTTTGCGCATCCGATCAGAAGTTGTTTCGGCAACCCGCGAGTATTTTGATTCGCGAGGTTTTACCGGTTTTGATGCGCCGGTGTTTACGCCCAATGCGTGCGAGGGAACCACAAATCTTTTTGAGGTTAATTATTTTGATGAGGCCAAAGCCTATCTCACTCAGAGCGGACAGCTCTATGGTGAAGCGGGTGCGATGGCCTTTGGCAAAGTCTACGTTTTTGACCAACCTTTCGTGCCGAAAAATCAAAAACGCGCAGGCATTTGACTGAGTTTTGGATGGTTGAGCCCGAAGTTGCCTTTATCAATCTCGATGAAGATATGAAAATGGGTGAAGAGCTCATTTGTCACATTGTGGCGCGGGTGCTTAAAAATCGAAAGCGTGAGCTTGAGGCTCTGGGTCGCGACATCTCAAAGCTTGAAAAAATCAAGGCTCCCTTTGCCCGCATGCATTACAAAGAAGCGGCCAAAATTTTAGAAAAAGAGTCAAAAGACAATTTCAAAACAGGCATGGACTTTGGGGGCGGTGACGAAACGATTTTGGCCTCGAAGGTCGAAACACCTCTGTGGGTGTATGGATTCCCAACGGTGATTAAGGCGTTTTATATGAAAGAAGATCCGCAAGATCCCGCCTACACTTTGTCGTGCGATTTGCTAGCTCCCGAAGGCTACGGCGAAATCATTGGTGGTGGTTTGCGCGAGGAGAGCAATGACGTGCTCAAGAAAAAAATCGCCGAACACAAACTCGACGAAAAAGTTTTTGATTGGTACCTAGACCTGCGCCGATACGGCAGTGTGCCTCATGGTGGTTTTGGGATGGGAATTGAGCGCTGCACGGCGTGGATTTGCGGCATCGAACATGTGCGCGAGGCGATTCCGTTTCCTCGAATGCTGTACAGATTGAGCCCTTGACCGGCCTTTGAAGTGGCACTTACATGAGCCCATGGGTATCAGCGTCGAAGAGTTAAAAAAGGCACTCAGTTCTTTAAAAGAGGCTTTGGCTCTTTATGAATCGGAAACGATGTCGAGCCCGTCAAAAAAGCATACCGTGATGCTTGTATTCAGAGGTTTGAATATTCAATCGAGATCGCCTGGAAGACCTCGATGAAAGTTCTTGGATCTCAAACAACTGCGACGCGACCGGCGCTCCGAGAAATGGCCCCGAAGTGGGTTGATCGAAAGCCCCGAAAACTGGTTTTTGTTTGTCGATGCTCGCAATCAGTCAAGCCACTCATATGACGAGGCCACTGCGCAAAAAGTTTTTTCTCAAATCAAGCTTTTTGTTCCTGAGGCTCTAAAACTTGTCGAGCGCCTTGAGGCAAACAATTGATGCTGGGACTCGAGCCCCGCCAGTATCAGCTTTTGGAAAGTTTGGCTCTAAAGCCTCTGCTTGATCATCAGTTTAAAGTGTGGGTGTTTGGATCTCGCGCTCGAGGCACGCATCACAAATTTTCTGACGTCGATTTACTGATCGAGGCACCATCAGACGATGTTCGATTGCGTCGATTGATTTCGCGGATACGGGATGATCTTGAGGATTCTAACCTAGCCGTGAAAGTCGACATTGTTGATGTTGCCGACCTTGCCGAAAGTTATCGCAACTCCGTTTTTGCCGATCGCCAAGCAATCAATCTTAGCCGCTCGTCAGCTTTTTGACAGACTTTGTTTGATCTTTTTGGATACGGCGCGAGCCTGTAAGATTAACGAATGAAGTTTTTTCCCCTTTGCGCATTCATTGCGTTGAGTGCAGAGGTGCTTTGCGGCGCCACCCCTGTTTGCACCGTTCGGGTTCAGAGCACTCTCAAATCAGGTGAAGTGAGCGTTCAAGAGCTTCGTGTGCCGGCCACAACTGCCACCAAGTGTGCGAGTGCTGCTCGCCCCTATCGTCACAACTTTGCTCCGCAGGTTGTTGCAAAGAAAAAAGTGTCTCATAGCTTTGTGCCGGTGGATTTAAAGTGAGGCATTTTTTTTGTTTCGCATTGCTTGCTGCAGCGGTTGCAAGCTTGGTGCAGGCTCAATCTCACAACTCGCAAGTTGAGGCGCCAGCTGAAGCTCGCACATCACAATGCCAAAGCTTTTGGGCGGGCAAGTCTCGGTTGATAAGGCTCGGTGGCTATGTCAGATCAGCACGCTTTTCTCCAGATTCAAAGTATGTGGTAACGGTATCTGATGACAAAACCGCAAAAGTTTTAAATCTTGCAAGTGGCCAAGAAAAAGTGATCTCTCACAGCAGTCATGTCAGATCAGCAGGCTTTTCTCCAGATTCAAAGTCTGTTGTGACGGCATCTGTTGATGGCACTTCAAAGATTGTGAATCTTGCAAGTGGCCAAGAAAAAGTGATCTCTCACCGTGACTCCGTCAATTCAGCAAGCTTTTCTCCAGACTCCAAGTATGTGGTGACGGCATCTGGTGATGGCACTTCAAAGATTGTGAATCTTGCAACTGGCCAAGAAAAAGTGATCTCTCACGGCAGCTTTGTCATTTCAGCGAGTTTTTCTCCAGATTCAAAGTCTGTTGTGACGGCATCTGTTGATGGCGCTTCAAAGATTGTGAATCTTGCAAGTGGTCAAGAAACAGTGATCTCTCACAGCAGCTATGTCAATTCAGCGAGTTTTTCTCCAGATTCAAAGTATGTCGTAACGGCATCTGCTGACAAAACTGCAAAGATTGTAAACCTTGAAAGTGGCCAAGAAAAAGTGATCTCTCACGGTGGTTGGGTTTCCTCAGCAAGTTTTTCTGCAGATTCAAAGTATGTGTGACTGCATCTAATGACAAAACTGCAAAGATTGTAAACCTTGAAAGTGGTCAAGAAACAGTGATTTCTCACGGTGATTGGGTCAAGTCAGCAAGTTTTTCTGCAGATTCAAAGTATGTGGTGACTGCATCTAATGACAAAACTGCAAAGATTGTAAACCTTGAAAGTGGTCAAGAAACAGTGATTTCTCACGGTGATTGGGTCAAGTCAGCAAGTTTTTCTGCAGATTCAAAGTATGTGGTGACTGCATCTAATGACAAAACTGCAAAGATTGTAAATCTTGCAAGTAGCCAAGAAACAGTGATTTCTCACGGGAGCTTTGTCAATTCGGCAAGTTTTTCTCCAGATTCAAAATATGTGGTGACGACACCTGGTGACAACACTACAAAGCTGACAGAGCTTTCGAGCGTATGTGTCAATCCTGGCGCGCTAAGATTTGATCAAAACTTACCCGCTCAAAATAAAGACACCTTCAAAGTAGCCAAAGAGCTTTTGTGTGCAAAAGACTTTGGGGATCAAGATCAAAATCGCTGGTCCGAACTGATTGGCTTTAAGGCCGGGCAAAGCAGTGTGCACCCAAGTCAGCTTGAGATTTTTGCCCTCAAAGCTCAAAAGCCAGGTGCTTTTGAGCCTGCCAAAGATCTCCCACTGCTTTTGGCGATGCTTGAAAGCCAAGACTTTGTCAAATCTCACCCAAACGAACTCGCACTTGTGATGCAAAACGTTTGGCCACAAGCGATCTTTTGTATTTTGATCTGTTAGAGCGTTACCCCGGTCTTAAAAATCTCAAAGTCTCAGTGCCAGCTCCTAAAGACTTGGTGTGCCGTACGCACAATGAAACAAAAAAGCTACTTGAGTTTTCAAATCAGTATCTCAAAGAACGTCTCAAGCCATCAACCGAGCGTGCCACAGAATCTGATTATGATTTTGTAAAGCCTCTGGCGCCCTTGTTAGCTGATCTTTTAAAAACGGACCAAGACGCCCTCATTGACCAGATCTCAACAGCACTGGCCAATGGAGCAGCCGACAGCCCAGAGTTTCGTGGTGTGTTTTTGTCAAAGCTCTTTTATTTTGTTGAGCCAACGGCTCAAAAGCTCTTGGGCAAAAAACCAGACGAAAAATCAGATCTCACACTTGTTCGCGACGCCTCTGAGCTGCGCCCGCTGGTTTTGGGCACAGGCCCGGTGAATGACGATGAGAGCACAAAAAACCGCTTTGGCTTTTATCACAAAGCCCTCGACCCGATTGCGATTCCAGAAAATGCTCAAGCCGGGCTATTGGCACTCAGAAACAACGGAAGTTTTAGTTGGACCCATGGTGGCAATCACTATCAAAGTCAAAGCACCATTGAGGTTTTGCCCACCAAAACAACGGTCGACACGGGTCCAAGCCCGCCCTACCAAAATCTGTGGGCTGATGAGCGCTTTCACGGGCTTGTCGTGGCTGGCAGCAACTTAGGGGGCTCTTTGGCCTCAAGCACGATGAACGAGTACCTGGCTTACTATCAGGCACGGGGATTTGAGTTTGAAGACAAACCCATAGAAACCAAAGAGTTTTCAAAGTACCTCAGCCAAGAAATCTCAGATGGGCATGTGGATTATCTGATTAAAGAGGCGCATTCAGATGGAGATGAAAAAAACCTTTTTCGTGTGGATGAGCATTCAAAAATTTTAAGAGGTCAAAAAAAGACAGATAATAAAGGAATTGAATCTGTGGATTTAGTGTTTCCGGCAGGTGCGGATGGGCCGACGCGACTGGTTTCAAATCACGATTTTGGTGAGATGATTCGCAGCCGAGAGGCGTATCAAAAGGGCCCGCTTGTGTATTTTAACACCAGTTGCTGGTCAAAAACCAAGGCGATCAATGAGATCGAAGCGGCGCAAAGCAGCAAACTTGTGAACATTCCGACACTGACAATGGCACACACATTTTCGACACACCCTACGAATGCCGAGAACCTGATGTTGACGGGATTTTTGAATCAAAAAAGCTATGCCGAGATTCGCGAGGCGATGAAACAAAACGATGACTACAAAAATGACAGGGAAGATGTTTTTTTGTTTCCAGATGAGGATCGTTACAACAACTATGTGTTGAAAGTTCTAAAAACAGCGCTCAAAATCGAAACCAAAATCACTCGCGATGGCAAGCCCTACAACATCGATCAGGGCAACCAACACTAACTAAGCCGCTCGACGCAGAAGTGAGCCGGTGGCTTGGTCGTTGTTGCGTTCGAGATAGACATCAACCAGCTGTTCGTACGGAATATGACGAGTCACTTCGCCCTTTGAGTTTCGAAGTTCGACGTGAGGCGCTTTGCCCAATTCGCGTTTGACGTAGCCCACCAAGTTGACGCCTGCTTGGCGCAGCCGCTGACTGAGCTTTTCAAGGGCTGCTTGTTCTTGATCGGGACTCAAGAGCTTTGGTTTTTCTTGCTTGTTGTAACCAGAGTGACCATGGGCATCTCTCTCGCTCTGAGAGTCTTTGTTGCGCTTGAGCTCGCCCATGTCAACACTGCCCATCGCCGGCTTCAATCTGCTGACTCCATCAAGACCCATACACAAACCTTATCGGTATGATGGTCGAATTTCTTGAGTTCAGTGAGCCACCCTTTGTTCGTCTGGCTCGATGAGTTGCCCGAGCATATTTTGAAACTGAGCTGTGCACGAGGCTCGAGCAGCGCGCTTTTGTTCGCGAAGTTTGAGTTTCCGTGTGAGCTCAATCCGCTTTTGAGGGTCAGAAAGATCCAAAAATTTTGACACCGAGGTAGTCCCAACGCATCGGGCCAGACTCGGTGGCGATGACTGGGTGGTCTGTCAAAACGAGCAGAGCGCGGGGCTCATTGCTTCGCCCAAGTTCGTCGAGTAGAGCGTCCCAGCGATCGGGTTTGATAAACGCTGACCACCAAGCGCTGCTCACATCAAACACGCTGAGCGAAACTTGGGCTCTTTGGAGCGCCGCAAAAAACTCGTGCACCGCTCTGAGGTGTTGCAGATCGATGGACACAATCGACCAGCGGCCGCTTCGAGCTGCTTCTTGGAGCTTCAAAAAAGCCAAGTTGTCATAAAGATAGTTGGCTTGTGCAAAGGGAGCTTGAGCAGATGTCGGGGGCTCATGGAGCCAGGCAAAGTTGGCGGCCCTCATTTTTGTTCTCCAGCTAATAAAATTGTTCTCATCAAAGAGCAGTTGAGTGTCCAGCGATTGGGGGGCGCGCTTGGCGGCTTCTGTCCACTCATCAAAAGTCGATTTGAGACGAAGGTGCCGGTAGTCTTCGATTGTTTCTGAAATTCTCAAAAGCTCTCGATTGATGCGGTTGAACTGTTGCACCTGTGGATCTCTGTCAACGTTCACTAAATGCGTGGCGTTCGGGGTCAAGACAAATCCTGCAGCGGCTCGTTCGCTGCCAACCGAGATGTAGGCCCCTGGTGGAGCTTGAGACAAGATGCCTTTTGCATCCGAGGGAAACGCCTCGGTGGGCACCGAGAAGTCAACATGAATGCTCGTGTCTGGAACATCTGACCGATGGGCGTTTGCTGGGAGAGTGAGATGGCTTTCTAAAAAGTCTTTGTGCAGCACGCTCGTCGCTGGTTCGCGGCGAGTTGATGAGCACCCGCTCATCAGAACGAGGGCAACAAGCCAATCAGTGGGATGCCGATGCATTGGCTTCAGCCATACGTTTTAGATTGGCAAGGCCTTTTTCAAACGAGGCCCCAATGACTTTGTCGAAGTTTACAAAAATCGAGATGAGTCGAAAAAAGTAGCCGTTGTGCGCGGTGACTGACCAACGAACAACAGTGCCTTTGTCTGAGGGGGTGATTTTGAATTCTGCCATTTGAGTCATGACCATCGGCTTTGTGTAGGTCAATTGTGTTCGAACAAGCTGATGAGGGACGCTTTCAACAATTTCAGCACGACCGACGCCCATTTTTCCGGTGCTTGTCCAGCTCGACACAGATCCAACGCCCTGATCTGGTCCCGAGTAGGACATCTGCACAGCCGGGTCTTCTTCGCTCCAAGGCATCCACTCGTTTGATTTTCGAGAATGATTGGCGAGTGAAAACACGACCTGGGGGTCGGCCTGGACAATGATTTCGCGCGCAACTGTCATTTCGGGTGACCGAAACGCTGCCAGCGCGAGAACTGTGACAATCACTAAGGCCAATGCAAGAAGTAGCTTTTTCTTCATCTCACCACTGTAAATCTCGTGGGCCATTTTGTTAAGTCACGATCGCCGAATAAACAAACGTGAGAACAAAATCTAAGATGATGATCCAAATCGAGTTGGCCACCACGGCATCAGTGGTGGCAAGGCCGACACCTTCGGCACCAAACTGGCACCTAAATCCTAATGTGGCGCTGATGATGGGAATACTTGCCCCAAACATAAAGGCTTTGACGGCACACAGTACAAAGTCGTCAAAGCCAGCAAACAAAAACAAACCGTTGAAGAAGTCGCCGGTTCCAAATCCCAAGACAGTGATGGCCGCAAGCCAGGCGCCGACGGTGGCTACAAATAGGGACACAATCGAGAGCACCGTTGTCGACACTGCGCATGCAATGAGGCGGGGCGTGACAAAAAGGTCGATGGGGTTCAGGCCCAACAGTCGATAGGCATCGAGCTGTTCGGTGGTTTTCATCGCGCCAAGCTCGGCTGCAATGCTCGCGCCCATTTTTGAGGTTAAAAGGAGCGCTGTGATCGCCGGCGCAAGCTCGCGTGCAAGCATGATCATTGCAAAGCTTGGAATCAGCGAGTCGTTTCCGATCACCATTCGCATGTGATAGCTGTACTCAAGAATAATAATGATGCCGACAAATGTGATACACAAGACCACAATTCCCACACTGGTGTTTCCAAACTCGTACAGCTGTCGAATCAGCTCTTGACGCGAAAACCGAAGCGCCGCCAGCGAGCGCAGAGATTCAGCAGCGGTTTTTAAACGTGGGGCACCAAAAAACGCGGCTGAGCCCGACTCATGAGTTCAGCGTCGACACAATCCAGCTGATTGTGAAGTCTCCAAGAACGATCGCGACCATCGATTGAACAGCGGTGGTTTTGACCGAGACGCCAACTCCTTGGGTGCCCCCCGTTGTCCAGTAGCCATTCGCGCAGCAAATGTGTCCCATGAGAGTGCCAAAAACGACGGCCTTGATGACTGCGAGATTGAGAGCAATTGCGGTCGCAAAACGAGGAATTTGTGAAAGATACTGTGAGGGGCTGATATCAGAGGCGAAGTATCCAGCGACAATGCCACCGGTGACCGAGATCACCAATCCAAAAGCCAAAAGCAAAATGGAACTAATGATCACTGCAAAAAAACGAGGCACCACTAAAAACGAAATTGGATCGACCCCCAAACATCTGATGGCGTCGATTTGGTCTGTGACCTTCATCGTTCCGAGTTCGGCCGACGTAAAGGCTCCGACTTTTCCGGCCAACATGAATGCAATCAAAACCGGACCGACTTCGCGTAAAGTGCCCGAGGTGGCGAGTCCGCCCAGACTTGCGTTGGCCCCAAAGTCTTTGATCTGAAGATGAAACTGCACAGCCATGATTGCCCCCGTGAACAACCCAGCAGTGAGAGTTGTGGGGAGTGAGCGCCAACCCACTGAGGCAAGCTGCGACATGAATTCTCGATGCTCAAAACGTGAGCTGAGCGCAGTCTTTAAGATGGTGACAAAAAACAGCACATGCTGTCCGAGAGTTTGAAACATGTTTTTAAGATGATTCATGACTGCCCGCCCATAAAGTCTTCTAAGAAATCGTTTACGAGTTTCACCTTGCTGTTCATGATCTCTTTGGGCGTGCCCGACTCAATGACTCGACCGGCGTCGAGAACCACAATTTTGTCTCCAGTCTCAAGCGCGTTGCGCATGTCGTGACTGACAACAATCGATGTTTTTCCGAGGTGCTTAGACACTTTTCTGATCAGATCATGAACCGCTTTTGAGGTTTCAGGATCAAGCCCCGTTGTGGGTTCGTCAAACAAAATGTAGTCAGGGTCAATCAACAGAGTTCTTGCGACGGCCAGTCGCTTTTGCTCACCGTAGGAGAGCTGAGGCGGAGTCCGTTGCGACACAACTGAGATCAGGTCTTCTAGGTTCACCTCTGGCAAAACAGCGTTCACTTTTTTGATTTGCTCGGCGAGAGGCAGATCGCGAATGCCAAGTGTGAGGTTTTCAAACACCGTTCTTGAGTCCAGCAAAGCGGGCAGTTGAAAGACGATGCCACAGCGCCGCCGGATTGGGCCAAACTCGGCTTCGCTTTTGTTCTGAATTTCTTGGTGGTCCAAAAAAATTTGGCCTGAGTCGGGTCGTAGAAGGCCCACCAGATGCTTGAGAGCGACACTTTTGCCGGTTCCCGAGCGACCAAGAATGAAAAACACTTCGCCGGCTTCGACTCGAAAACTAAGGCCATTGAGCACTTTTTTTGTGCCAAACGCTTTGTGAACGTTCACAAACTCAATCACAAAAAACGCTCCTCAATGGCGCCGTAGTGAGAGTGCTCAGGCGACACAAGAGATCCGCGATCCAGAAAGTGAATGTTGGGGCCCCATGTGCGGGCCCGGTCGGGGTCATTGGTCACGATCACAACGAGAGCATTGCTCCCTTTGAGAAGGTTGAGCAAAAGATCGCTCATTGTTTTTGAGGTGATGGGGTCTAGACCAGCCGTGGGGTCGTCGAGAAAAATGTAGTCGGGACTGAGAATCAATGTGCGAGCAATCGCTAAGCGCTTTTGCATCCCCCCGACAGCTCATGCGGATACTGGGCCGCTGCGTGCGAGAGTCCGACTTTTTCGAGCCAATCTTTGGCTAAAATGCTTCGATCAGACTCAGATGTTTCAGGGTGTCGGGTTCGGTGCGGAAAGCACAAGTTTTCGAGGACGCGAAGAGAGTTGAACAGAGCGTTGTTCTGAAACGCGAATCCAATTTTCTGTAAAGTGTCTGGATGTTGGCGACCCCCAGAGGACCAGAGCCTGTGTCCACCAAACTCGAGAGTTCCACTTTGAGGCTGCCAAACACCGCCGATTGTTTTGAGAAACGACGACTTGCCCCGCCCCGATGTGCCCATCACCACTTGAATTGAAGGAGCCTTCCAGTGAAACGACACGTTCTCAAAAAGTTTGGGAAGCCGCGCCTGCTCGCCCCGTCGTTGGGACAAGCCAACGCCTCGGAGGTGAATGTCATGCCTGTTTGCCCCAGCCCCCATGTGCCATCGATTATAGCTTGAGAATTTATTTTGTCGCCATAAATGGTTGATTTTAAGAAAGAAAAAATGCTTTGAGTCGACCTTATGTGACCGCTTTGTTGTGCCGATAAACACAGAGCACAATGATGTTTTCACGCTTGCTCACCGCTCTCGCGAGTGGCCTATTTTTGACCTTTTCGTTTGTTGGATTTCTATACTTTGGTCCAGTCGAACAAACGCGTCTGCTCACCCAAACTTCTTTTTATCAGCAGAAAATTGCTCCGCGTTTGGACTCTCTTTTTTTGAGCAATGGGCTTGAGTCAGCAATGATCGGTTATCTGAGCGCGGGTCAAGGTGATCTTACGTTTCGGCCATCGTCTGAGCTTGTGTTTTTGCCGGCTCGATTGGGGCAACGACTGAGCGGCGGCACGCTTTTTAGTTCGGGAGAAGGATCAACCGCTCTGATCACTCTGCTCGACAATTCGCAGATCACTCTCGAGCCCAACAGCACTGTTCTGTTGGACGCACCCAAAGGAGTCACAGGTGAGGGCGCGACCGTGAGCTTGAAGGTGATCAAAGGTGCGGTGAGTGCTGAAAAAACAAATGCAGACTCAAAAATCAATTTGCGAATCGTGACTCCACGCGGACGCGTCACTAAAGTTTTGAAAGAAAAACTTGTTGTGGTGGCACCGAAGGTTGAAAAAGATCCAAGGGCGCTCAAAACGATCAAAGATTTGATGCAAGAAACAACTGATGAAGAGTATTTGGGCAATGCTCTCAACGCGCCCAACATTCAAGACATCGAGCGCGAGCTCAAACAGGGTCGGGCTTCAAACGAAATCAAAGGATCTTTGCCCATCAACTCTCCTCTGATTGTTCCAACGACCACAGCCACGAGCTCTGTGGCACCGGCAAAAAGCCTCGAATCAGCGACTTCTGTTATTCCATCAGCGGTGCGCAGCCCCTCGTCGCTTGAGGTCGTTGCATCTGATCGCACGGCTTCGAGTCTTGATGTGTCGAACTTGGCGCAGTTGCCGGCTGTAGACATTCCGTCACCCAAGCACGATTTGACGCGAGCCCGCGAGCCTCAGAGTGCGTCAAAACTGGCAGATCTATCAGCCGAAGAACTGAAGTCAGCCGGACGTGGGGGCGGTGTGAAGGCTGAAGATATTGACTCTTTGATCAGCGACAGTCAGAAAGCGAGCGAAGTGAAGATTGTGCTTCGCACGGTGGCGCCCTCAAAGAGAATGGCGATCAAAAAAGAAGCTGCCAGTAAGTTTCCATCAGGACCAAGCGGCAACGACATCACCAATGCGCTTCTGGCTTCAAAAAGAGGTGGACACCGAGGCCTCTCAAAGACTTTATGCTTCGGCGCTCACTCGCAAGGACTATCATTCAAATGGATTCAACGAAGCGATCCGAGTGGCATTGGATGCCATCATGACCGGTCATGTGCGATCGGGCCAATGCGAGCTCGCTAAGGATCAATATGGAAACGTTGAGCGCGGGTACTCTGGAGATCGCATCGCTCAGCGATGGTTGGGTCGCTGGAAACCAGTGCTTGATAAAAAATGTCCTTAGTTGCCTAAGCATGCGGTTGAGTTATTCTTGATCGGTGTCATTTTGGCGGCGCCTATTTGTTTTGGGCTTGAGCCTGAGCTCGGCTGGAGTGTGGTCTCAAGTCAATGTTCAAAAGTATCGCGTCGGACAGTTGAGCTTTCAGTTTCGGTCAAACAACAATTCAAACACACGCTGTTTGTTTTGGTTTCCACTTGGCCCCGACGATCAACCGCGCATTCAGTACAACACACGTGGCGAACCCTATGTGAAGGCTCGCATTCGCGCGCGACTCGCCGGTGAATGTCCCACCCAAGTGAGTCCACCAGAAACGATTCGAGGGTTGCCCGCTGGCAAAGATCAAGCAGATTTCAAAACTTTTGAAGTGATTGTTGAGCCTCCTGTGACAACGGCCCTCGTCGTGGGGCCAAACTTTAAAGATGAGTTGATTTTTGAACTTCCCGCCGAAAAGCTTGAGTCCATCGGTTTTTTTAATTTTTTTCGAAAATCAAAGCTCTATTTTGAAACTCGATACTCTCAATTGCAAACAACAAATCCACGGTTTCCCAGCACTCAAGCCAAGGTCGCCCCCATTGCCGGTGGCAGCATCAGCGTGCCAGTCCCCTGGGTGCCCTCTTTTTTTATGGGCTATTCGATGTATCAGAGCTTAGGAAACCTTGTGGCATCGAACGCGTCGAAAGTTCAGGTGAGCGAATTCACTTTTGATTTAAAGTATCAGTGGATGGGTCGCGAATCGTGGGGACGCCCCTCTGTGTCTCCCTTGGTGGTAGACTATCGGGGACGCAATCTTTACCAGCCGGGCTTGTCCGATTCGGAGCGCCCCTTTGTGATTGGTTCGTTTGCAATGGTTGGATTTGGGAGCGAAGCCTCTTGGTATTTTGGTGCGCTCATGGCGCCTTGGACCAGCTGGGTCTCGCGTTTTGGGATTGATGCATCCACCCGATTTTATCTGGGTGGAAAAATTGGTTGGACGAAAAACAAATTCGACTCTCTTTGACGGTGGCTTGTCGTATCGCATCAGCAGCAAATGGGCGCTGGGAGCGGGCTATAGTTTGGTCACCCAAAAAACTCAGTTTCCCGAACTTGCCGCAGGCCAAGTGTCTGAGCCGATCAAAAGTTTCTTTTTGCGCTTGCAGCTTGTTCCCCGTCTCGAAGGAGCCAATCAGTGAGGCGCTTTTGGGTTCTTAGTTTTTTCGCTTTCGGTGTGGCAACGATGGCCAATGCGGCACCTGGTGGCTCCGAAACACCCGACAAACTCACATTCGAAACAGCTCGTCTTTGGTCGGCAGGTCGTTGGTATGTGCTGGGTCGATGGGTGTCAGCTGATCGTATTGAATGGCTCGGATCGGCGGGCGGCACCCGGGTGAGGTTGGGCCCCGAATGTGTCGATCCTCGATCCCAGCCCGTTCGAATTTTTAGAAACAAAAATATTGATCAGAGTTTGCAGCAGGCTGAAATTTTGTCGTCTGGTGCCTGGATCGCCATCGAAGTCAGCCCCGCGGTTCAGGCCGAGGAGTTGAACATTGATGCTGGTTCGGCCAGCTGTCAGTCAAAAATTTCAGTTTCGTACCAGTGGTCTAAAGGCGGCGGCCAGCTTCAGCCCTTGCTGTTTTTGAAAGCAAAGGGGACTCGTTTTTTCGGCACCGAAATCACCTTTCGTCCACCAGATCTTGATCTGAGTGCTGAGGCAGACATTCAAATGGATCTGATGATGGGCATCTGGGCGGCGCGGTTTCCGAACGCATCGGTGGGCGCCAAAGACAAGTTGTTTATGGTGCCTACAGCAGTCGCGCGTGGCGAGTGGCTGCCGCTGAAAGAGTACTGGGGTTTGACTCTGTCTCTCGAACAAACCGTGGCCAACTTCGGAGGCGTGTCAGGGCAAAAATGCCCTTTACTCTGACTGGACGGCTGGCACCTTTGGCGAGTACTTTTTTCAGGTTCTAGATGCTCTGCAAGTGCGCGCATCCATTAAGGCCCATCAGCATCTTGGCGATGACAGCTCCAATGTTCCTACGATTGCGACCCCAACAAAGAGGCCCAAAATATTTTGCTCGGGGCCACGAGCAACCTCTATTTTGCTGGCCGTTGGATTGTCGGTTGCGATGTCGATTATGCGCCGAAGATGTCTTTGGCCGGTCGGGGAGTGAAGCAAAGTTTGTTGGGTCTCACTGGGCGCTTGGGCTTTCGGGTCAACAACTTCATGTTTTTGATGTTTGAGACCGGCACCCGTGCCTACAAAGCGACTGGATATTCAGATGAAACTTTGTCGATGATCCAGCTTGGAATTCGCCTCGAACTCTAGTCCCCAAAGAGGGCGAGCCAATGGCCGAGTTGACGTTCGGCACGAGCGGTCATCTTCTTTTTTTTCTCAGAATCGCGCTCTGAAATGTCAACCAAGGGCACAAGGCCCCAATTGATGTTCATGGGCTGAAAGTTTTTGATTTTTCCGTTGACGATGGCATGCGCCAGCGCTCCCAAGGCCGTTGTTTGCGGAGGCAGCGCCGGACTTGGAAGTCCTGAGATCTTGAGTGCGAGCGCACGACCAACCAAAGCTCCCACCGCCGCGCTTTCGAGGTAGCCTTCGACGCCGGTGATCTGACCTGCAAAATACAAAAACGGGCGATCCTTGAGTGCAAAACTGTTGTCGAGCAAAGCAGGCGACAAAATGTAAGTGTTTCGATGGAGAGATCCCAGTCGATAGAACTCAGCATTTTCGAGTCCGGGAATCAGTCGAAACACCTTTTTTTGCTCTGGGTACTTCAACTTTGTTTGAAATCCAACCATGTTCCACGCGCGACCCTCGGTGTCTTCGGCTCGCAGTTGCACGCATGCAAAGGGTTGCTGCCCCGTGCGAGGATCGATGAGTCCGACTGGCTTCATCGGTCCAAACGCCAAAGTCATTGGACCTCGTTCGAGAAGCGCCTCAATCGGCTGGCATCCCTGAAAATAAATCGCTTTCTCGAACTCATGAGGGTTCACTTTTTCGGCGGCCGCGAGAGCTTGAATGAACTGCTCATATTCTTGACTGGTCATAGGACAGTGAGGTAGTCGCCGCCGTCTTGGGTGTGTTTTTGTCGTAGCGGTTTTGGCGAAACGCAATGTCTTTGTTAATGCTGTCGCCGGTGACAATAGGCGCGATCGCATCATAAAAGTAGAGGCGTTGTCCGGTGAGTCGGCCTAAACTTTCTGCCAGGCGTTCTCCGGTGAGTGGGCCGGTCGCAAAGACAATCGGCCGGGGACCTGTCGGCCCGGACACCAAAAGATCTTCAAAATTTTCGACTTGAGCTTCGACGAACTCAAACTTGGGATGTTTTTTTAAAGTGCCTGTGATTTTTTTTGAAAACTCGTCGCGCTCAACGGCCAACGCCTGCCCAGCCGGAATCTGATGCTCATAGGCAGACTTCAAAACCAAACTGTCAAGCCGAGTCAGTTCAGCCTTGAGCAGTGCGGGCGCGCTGTCGACCTCAGTTGACTTCAGGCTATTGCTACACACAAGTTCAGCGAAGTGGCCCGTTTTGTGGGCTGGAGTCAGGTGAGTCGGTCGTTGATCAATGACAAGCACTCGGATGCCCCGCCGAAGAAGCTGCCAGGCACATTCGGCGCCCGCCAATCCGGCTCCGACGATGATGACTTGGGCCTGAGAGCTCTTAAGTTTTTGAGGAAGTGAGTGAGACACCGACCATCACGTAGCAAAGACCATTGCTCAGTGAAAGTTGATTCACAGTCCCGGCTGGGCTTTAAGAAGACTGTGTTTCACTTGAAGTCCTGGCCAAAGATATCAAAAGTAGTTGTATTTATTGGCATTTATTTCTTTTCAACCCTGCTTTTTGGGTCGGGCTTTGCGTGGATCTGCGACCTGTTGTCGCTCAAAACTTCGCCGGAGCCGATGGCCATTCAGTGTCTGAGTCTATTGACCGCTCTGGGGGCGGTGAGGGGTTTTGACCCGAGGCTGCTGCGATTTCGGCCCGAGACATTGACGGGTTTGATTCGGGGAGCGCAATTGTCCACGGCGATTGTGTGTCTTGCTCTTCTTGTAGGAGTTCTCGACATCGAAGGATCGTTTCAATCTTTTTTTAAAATTGATTGGTTCACATTGGGGCCGGGCCTTGTTCTTGAGTGTTTTGTTTAGTTTGTGTGGGTTTTTTTGCTCGAACAAACTCGAATTTTTTATTCTGAAACTTTGGTCAGACCTTGGGGAGCTCATTTGATTCCGCGAGTGTTTGTGATGGGGTTTGAGGCCTTCCTGCTTCTGGGAGTTGTGGATCGTCCTCTGTGGCCTCTTTTTGACCGTCTTTTTTTTGCGTTGGGATGTCTTGTCATTTCTGGAGTCACCCTTTTGTGGTCAGAAACGGACTACCAGGTTGACCACTTGGTTCGAAGCCAGCGTCGCATGCGCAGAGTGGGATTCTTAGTAGGTCATCTGATTTTTACTCTGTGTGTGTTTGGTTTCAATCCCACCGATTCCAACTTGCCGTCGTTGTTTCACGTGTACGTCGGGCCGTTTTTGCTTCGTTTTGGATCGGAGGCAAGTCGATCGGTTCTCACGTTGCTTTGGGGCTTTTGGGTTTTTAGTTTTTGGCTTTCTGCTAACACGCAGTTTGACTTTGCTTGGCTGAAATCGATGACCCCCAAACGTTTTGCCTGGGCGCGTCGTCGTCAACCGGCGGGTGTGACCGACCTCGAGCTGAGTCCCGAGACAAGATCCTAATCCCACGTTAAGATGTCGCTTATGAATGCGACCTCAGTAAATTCAAATGTCTTTGATGTTTCGAGCACAGGACTCATTGTTCAAATTGTTCTACTCATTTTGATTTTGTCTTCGCTTATTTCGTGGACAATTATTTTGGCCAAAGGGTGGAGCTTCAAACAGGCAAAAAAAGAAAGCGACAGTTTTCTTGACCTGTTTTGGAACGCAAAGTCTCTTGATGGGATTTCAACGAAACAAAAAACTTTTCGGCTTCGCCGGTCTCAAATGTGTTTCGGGCCGGCTTTATTGAGTTCCAAAAACTCACACAAAAAAGCCAAGAAAAGCCCCAAGACAAAACTCACGTCCTTGAAGCCGGTCTTGAAAATGTCGAGCGGGCCCTTAGGCGCTCATCGCAAAGTGAGTTGCTCAAGCTCGAGCGTCTGCTTCCATATCTGGCGACCATTGCCTCGGTGGCGCCCTTCATTGGTTTGTTTGGCACTGTTGGGGCATCATGACCAGTCTTCGTGGTTTGGCAGGTGGTGGTCCGGCCACTCTCGAGCGCGTTGCGCCCGGGTTTCAGAGGCATTGATCGCAACAGCTGTGGGACTCGCTGCAGCTATTCCGGCGGTCGTGGCCTACAATCAGTTCATCACTCGAATGAGACACTTTCGTGCTGAGATGGATGGCTTCTCGGCCGACTTCACCAACATTCTCAAAAGAAGTTTTTTGGGCTGATCAGTGGCTTTTTCATCGGGCAGCAACGGCGGCGACGACTACTCACAGATCGCCGAAATGAACGTGATCCCCTTGGTTGACGTGATGCTTGTGTTGCTGATCATCATGATGGTGACAGCGCCCTTCTTAGAGCAAGGTGTGCGTGTGGAGCTCCCCGTTGCCAAAGGTCAAAACCTACCTAAAGGCCAAAGTGAGCAGCCGCTGATTTTGTATGTCCTCAAGGATCGCAATCTGAGACTTGGTGAGCAGCCCGTGACTCGATCAGATCTCACCGCAAAACTGCGCGATTTGATGGGACGCCGCAAGGACCGCGAACTTTTTGTGAGAGCAGACAAAGATGTTCCGTATGGCTCTGTGGCCGAAGTGATGGCTCAGGCAAAAGCGGCGGGCGTTGAGCGCGTGGGACTTGTCACTCAATCTGAATAGGGCATCTTGATGAAAGATCCTCAGTTTTTTGAAGATCTCAAAGACTGGGTGTGGGGACAATCACTGCGAGATCCTTTGCCCAAAAAACTCGCAAAAAAAAAAGTTTCTTCGCACTTAAAGAAATCACTTGTTTTGAGCGTTGGAGCTCACATTTTGTTTTTTGCTCTGCTGCTTTTGGGGAGCTGGGTCGGGCGGTGGATCGGCTTTGAGTCTGAGCGCGATGCCAAGCTGAAAGCGTCTCTTGAGATGGGTCGGCAAGCCATTCGTGTCGACATTGTCGATCTGCCGCAAATCAAAATGTCTGATCTCAATAAAATTGATGTGTCCAAAGAAGTGGGCCCAGAAGCCGCCGAACCGATCGAAAAGTCGAAAGCTCTTCAAGACCCCTCTGATCAAAAACCGAATGCCCGCGCAATGGCCGAAAAACGTGTGCGGGACATACAAAACAGACTCAAAGTGGATCGTCGCCGCGGAGAACTCATTGAGCGATTGAAACGTCAGAAACTGGCTGGCAACAAACTGTCCGAAGGCTATTCAACTTCGGGCGAAGTGGCCACTGATGTCGACGTCTACAATGGCCGAGCTGCAGCTCACTTGCGGCAACACTTCAATGTGCCGGCTTGGTTTGAGGCTTCAAACTTGCGAGCCCGTGTGTTGGTCAAAATTGGCCCAGATGGTAGGGTTTTGTCTCAAGAGTTTTTAAAACGAAGCGGCAACAATGAGTTTGATGCCTATGTCGATCGCGCAATTCAGGCAGCCAATCCGTTTCCAGCTCCGCCTGAAAATTTGAGGCGAACGTTTTTAGAAGAGGGTGTTGAATGGGGATTTCCAAAATAAATTCGTTCATCGTTTGTGGCTTGATGGTGGTGTGTGCAGCTCAAGCGCAAGATTTAGCGCCCGCGGCTGGCACGACCGCGGCTAGTCCCAGGATCTACATTCCCGTCGGCGATCCAAATGTGAAAAAAGTTTTGATGGCTGTTGAATCTACTGATGGCGCCAATCCAGTTGCCTCAGAGTTTTTCAACACTCTTCAGCTTGATATGGACTACAGCGATTTGTTTGAGCTGTTACCAGCTTCGAGAATGCCCGCACAGAAAGGCGATCTCGCGGCCTATCGAATTTTGGGTGTTGAGTTTTTATTGCGAAGCTCGATTTCTCAAAGCAATGGATCGCACGTGGCCGAAGTGCGCTTGATTGATGTCACCCGAGGTTGCAGATTTTTGGGCGGCGCTACCCGCTGGTGTCGCCATCGTCTCAGCCTGGTCGAGAACTCGCCCACTTCGCGGCCAATGATGTGGTGCAGGCCCTTACCGGAGAGCCCGGAGTTTTTCGCACTCGCATTTTAATGAGCTGTGGCACGAAGAAAAAAGAAATCTACATCATGGATTTTGACGGACAAAATGTGCGTCAGCTCACTCGTGATGGCAACCTTGCGTTGTCTCCAAGCTGGGCGCCCGACGGTAAGCGCATTGTGTTCACTTCATACAAGCCGGCGATTCGGGGCGGCTTTGTAAACCCGAACCTCTATTTGGTTGACCTCACAACGAACACGCGCACAGTTGTGAGCGCCGCCAAAGGCCTCAACACCGGGGGCGTGTTTCATCCTAAGCTCAATCGCTTGGCCTATACGTTTTCAAACGCGGGTCGGCCAGAAATTTTTGTTTTGGATTTAGACACCAAGACCCGGCAACCCATCACAAAAACCCAGTTTTTTAGTGTGGAGCCCGCTTTTTCACCGACCGGCGATCGTCTCGCTTATTCGAGCAGTCAGACGGGACGCCCTCACATCTATGTGTCCAACGCCGACGGCACTTCGTCAAAGAGGCTGACATTTGCAGGGCAGTACAACAGCTCGCCCAACTGGTCGCCGAGTGGTGCTCGGATTGCTTTTTCGGGGCAAGAAAACAGAGCCAATAATTTCAATATTTTTTTGATCGATCCGAGCGGATCAAACTTGGTGCGCTTGACCGACGGATCGCATTCAAGCGAGAACCCTGTTTTTAGTCCAGACGGTCGCTTCATCGCATTTTCGAGCAATTTGGGCGGAGCCTACCGCATTCATGTGATGACCAACACGGGAACCCGCATCAGGGCTTTGAGTCCCCCGGGTCTTGGGGATTGCAAGCAACCCTCGTGGTCGCCTAGGCTCTAGGTCATGCTAGAGAGCGACATCAAAAAACTCGACGAATTGGCAAAGCTCATGGAAAAAGGCGAGCTTCCGCTCGAGAAAAGTCTCGAAGTGTTTCAAGAAGGCATCGGTTTGATTCGCAAATGCAACAAAAACGCTCGAAGAAGCCGAGCTCAAAGTGAAAGAAATTATTGAGTCGCAGTCTGGTCAGTTTGTTGAAAAGCCAATGACATGATTTTGCAAGAACTTAGTTTGTGCCGCGCTTGGGTTGACGAAGCGTTTTTACAGATTGAGTCGACCCTCAACTGGCATCCCACATTGATTGAAGCTGCTCGGTATGCCTTGCTTGGGCAGGGAAAATGTCTGCGCCCGTATTTGTTGCTAAAATCTCGGCAGAGTGTTCTCGAGGAGCAAAGCTTTCAAAAGCCCGGACCCTTTGTTTTGCAATGGGCCCTCGCTCTTGAGTGTGTTCACACTTACTCGTTGATTCATGACGATCTGCCCGCGATGGACAATGACGACTTTAGGCGCGGGCGCCCGACGCTCCATCGAACGCAGTCAGAAGCGATTGCGATTTTGGCAGGTGATGCACTGCTCACTGGGGCTTTTGAGATGCTTGTTGCAAACTCAGATGCCGATCCGGCTGTGGTCAACGATGCCGTTTTGATTTTATCGCGTGCGGCCGGAGGGGCGGGAATGGTGTCGGGCCAGGTGCGCGATATGATGCAGTCAGAAAACCTCAAGCAAACTCACAACGAAAAAACCGGCGCTCTTTTGCAGCAGCGGCGCAGTTGGGGGCCTTGTCGACGGGAATGAGATCTTCACATCCCGAGCTTCGGGCTTTAGGCGAGTGGGCTTGTGATCTGGGGCTGCTGTTTCAGATCACAGACGATTTGTTAGATGTCACAGGGTCCCGCGAAGCGCTCGGTAAAACTCCTCTTAAAGATGTCCATGCCGAAAAAAAATCTTATGTGCGTTTGTGGGGACTCGCCGGTGCTCAGAAAGAGGCACGAGAGCTGGCTCTGCGTTTGCGAAGTCGTTCGAATCTGTCTGCTCTTGTTGACTTTGTGTTGAATAGGTCGCACTGAATCATGACCTCCAAAAATTGAGGGCCGATGAGTGTCTTGTGTCCTTGGGGCACGCTCCCAACAAGAGCAAGGCAGCTGCTTGGATCTTGGCCGGGCTGGTTGAAAAAGTAGACATTCTCACTCAAGCCTCATCGATTGTTTCAAAAGCCGGAGAAGGTGTTGATCTCGGTCGGCACACGCTTCGACTCAAGAGTGGTGCGTTTCAAAAAGATGTCGGTCGCGGTGCTTCGAAGTTGAGACATGCCTTTGAGCATTGGAGTCTTGTCTCAGCTCAGGGGCTTGATTGCCTTGATATTGGTTCGAGCACTGGCGGATTCACTCAGGTGTTGCTCGAGCAAGGTGCGGCCCGAGTGTTGGCCCTAGATGTGGGGACCCATCAACTTCACGAGTCATTGAGATCTGATCCCAGAGTTGTTTCGAAAGAAAACCAACATGTGCTGCGAGTGAGCCTCGAGATGTTGTCTTCGTGGGGTTTTGCAGATCCCTTCGGGCTGATGGTCACTGACGTCTCGTTCATTTCGTTGACCAAAGTGCTTGCACACGCAGAGCCGTGGCTTCGGCCTCAAGGCTACTGGATTTGCCTTATCAAACCGCAGTTTGAGCTGAGTCCAGCGCAGGTTCCCAAGGGAGTTGTCAAAGATCCTCGTTTTCACGACGAGGCCCTAGACAAAGTGTTTGCGGCCGCCCAAGAAACTCAAAGGCTCGACTTGATGGGCTGGGTGCCTAGCCCTATTCTGGGTGGCGAAGGCAATAAGGAGTTTTTAGCGTGTTTTCAAAAAAAGTGATTCTGCTGGGCGTGTTGAGCGCATGCGCGACAAAATCTCAGCAACCCAAAGTGAGTGCGCCGCCGGTTGAAAATCGCGGAGCTCCGACGCAGCCTCCTCCGCAAGATGTTCAAGCCGCGACAAGTCCCTCAAGTCCAGTCACAGCAACTCCGGCAACCCCCAAAACATTTGCCGTTTGGATCGATGGCGTGGGTTTTGAATCCATTGCCGCGCTCGGATTTTTGCAAGAGCTCGAAAAGCGAGGATTGCGACCTGTCAAAATTGTCGGAACAGGTTTTGGATGCTGGGTCGCTGCATCGTGGGCGCTGTCCAACAATGGAAATCAAGCCGAATGGCAAACTTTTAAATGGTCTCAGTTTGATTCGTTGCCCAAAAAAGGACTTTTGTCGCGGCTCACCGGATCTTTGGGAGTTCAGGCAAAAATTGAGGCACAAACTGAGCAACTCTTACCCATGAAGAACCTGTCCTCGGCTTTGTTGCCTCTGGATTGCCCGCTCTTAGAGGCGGCGCCTCCTTATGGCTTGCGCAGCGGACTTGGGCTGTCTCCGGGAACTTTAATGTGGCGTCAGCTGCTGACACCGGGCCTCGGTCTCGATGAGGGGGAGCTGCTCAAAGACGGGTGGTTTTCGGGTGCCTTGGCAGGCGCACCTCAGGCAAACGAGATTGAAGAGTTCTCGAAAGATTTAAAAGTTGATCTCGCAAATTTTGGGGGATGGCTGATTTTGCGGACTCAAGGCTCTGCTGAGCGTTCGCTTCACAATCCGCTCTCTCAGGCTTTGGCCAGCCGGCAAGATCGATTGACTCAGCAATCAGGACAAACCGCAATCCACATCAACTGGCTGAGTGTTGATCTCTCGGGACCGTCATCTCGCAACCCCGATGATCTTCGCAATCCACAGCTGCGGCGAAAATGGTTGCTCGAGGGGCGTCGTTTGGGAGCGCAGTTTGTCAATGGCGATCAGGCGCGCACATTGCTTGAGCTCCACAACTAGTTTTTTGTGACAGTTCTTTTGAATCAGTATGAAGTCAGTCAGATTGACCGGGCGGTTGATCTTTTGCGGCGGGGGGTTCCCGTGGCACTCCCGACAGAGACAGTGTATGGACTGGCGGCACGTGTCGATAAGCCAGAGTCGCTCGCCCAAATTTTTAAACTTAAAAATCGTCCTTACTTTGATCCGCTGATTGTTCATGTTCAGAGCTGGGCAGAAGCGCTTGAATGGGCAGAATCTCATTCAAAGCTCGAAGCCTTGCTGGCCGAGACATTTTGGCCCGGGCCGCTCACAATTTTGCTTCAAAAGAAGTCGCGTGTTTCAGATCTGTGCACTGCAAACCTGCCATGGGTGGGGCTGAGATCTCCCAAGCACACGGTGTTTCAATCGGTGCTTTCAAAGCTTGGGGTTCCTCTGGCGGCTCCGAGCGCCAATCGTTTTGCGTCGATGTCTCCAACAGACGCTCGAGCTGTGATCGAAGAGCTCGGACCTTTTGGCCTTGAGGCCGTTGTGGATGGCGGCGTGTGCGAATCGGGACTTGAGAGCACCATTGTCCAGGTCGAAAGTTCAAACACCGTGGCTGTGCATCGCTTAGGGTCGCTCAGTCTTGAGCGCGTCAAGGAGTGTGTTGGTCCGAATGTCGAAGTCAAAATGTCTCGTCAAACAGTGGTGCTTAAAAGTCCCGGCCAGCTTGAGCATCACTACGCACCCAAAACCGAGCTCTTTTTTTGCGATGATGAATGGATTCTCAAAAGCATGAATCATTTTCTGAGCGACTCGCAGACGCTGACTTGGACACTGTCGCCTGAGGCTTCAGATGTGACGGTTGCTGCCAGTCTCTTTGCCAGTTTGCGCGCCTATGATCGGCAAAAACCTAAAAGAATTCTAGCTGTTGCTGTGGGAACTCCAAACACAGGTCTTTGGCCGGCAATAAAAGATAGACTTCGTCGAGCGTCTCGGAATAAAGGCAAGGCACTGTGACAGACACACGCATAGAACAAGTCAATTTCGCCTCGGCTGTGGGCTTTGTGCTTTTGGCGCTTGCTTTGGCAGTTTTTGTGTTTTCGAGCTGAGCCTCGTGATTTTTTTTGGAAGCTTTTTTGAGGGCCTCGTTGCGTTTCTCAGTTCTGTGCGTGCGCTGATCGTTTCTCAAGATTTGAGACGGTGGTATCTGGGTGCGGTTCTCAAAACTCTGGGTGTCGCTGTTCTGATCTTGTCGACCATTCTCGGGCTGGGCGTCGCCCTGGCGTTTCACTTTCTTGAGTCAAATTGGTCTGCACTTTTTGCATCTGTCTTGTGGGTTGTTGTGGTTTTTTTGGTCTCGGGAGTCATCACATCAACAATTATGGATTCGCTGATTTCTGTCTTCAGCTCTGAGGGGCGACTGCGCCAGGCTCTTTGGCTGGGCTTGAAGGGGCGGTCGATTCAAAAAAAAATACTGTGGTCGCTGCGACTTCGCGAGTACAGAAGTTTGTTTTTGAGTGTTCTTGCGTCGCTCCTCACTGTGGGGGTGATGTGGGTGCCTTTTTTGGTCCCCGTTGCGGTGGTGTTTTTAGGATTTGTGATGGCTCAAGACTCTTTTGTGAGTGCCGAAAGACTCACCTATGAGTGGGGGTTTGAGCCAACTCGTCTCAGGGGCTTTCGGCCCTCCGTCGGTTTTTTTGTCGGGCTCGGATTTTTGCCCGCCTTGATTTCGCTGGTGCCGGTGATCGGCTGGTCAGCGATTCCTTTGCTACAACTTTCGAGCAATTTGTATCAAAAAAAGCTTTTCGAAGACTTGAGCGCATCAAAGTCTTTTTGACTCAAGCTCAAAACGCCGTAGCGGAGACCCCACGGCGTGGCCCAAATTTCTTGTCGGCCAAGCACGCGAGCCCAGTAGGTCAAGATCAAAAAGCTATAAGGCAAAAGGTCTGCACGGTCGGGTGCTATTCCTTTGATCGCCAAGCGTTCAGGCATGCCAAGCTTTCTGTAAGAGTCGGCGTAGACTTCAAGCTCGGAGAGGCTGAGCACAAACACTCCACCATCAAGCATTGGGCGAGCTTGAGCGAGTCGGGCACCCATTACTAAAGTCCCACCGACGGCAACCAGGGGGACTTGCGTGTCGATTTTTGACGATCGGTTTCGAAAGTCTGCAGTCCATTTGGAATCAAACAGATTCGCCATTTTGTTTTTTGCGTCGGCCCACTGTTGCCCCGGACAAAGACCCGGTTCCAAGATTGAGTTTTTCGAAAGCTCTGACCGCGCCCATCGGGAACGAATGACTTTTGGTCTGAGCGTTGATGTCGACGGTGATTTGTGTTGAAGCGCCCCCAACTTCGCAACACACAAAATGTTTTGTTCGGGGTTCAAGCTTTGGGCGGCCGCTCGAGCTCCCAAGCTCGACAGGTGGGCTTCTTCGAGGCCGCTGATGATTCTTAGGTCTTTCGAAAACACTCGCCGCACTCTTTGGGCGAGCTCATCGGGATTTTTGCAGTCCGTGCGGCGGCTGTGGCAAGCACAACACAGTCGAGCTTGGTTTTGTGTGATTTTTCAAACAGGTCAAACTGATCGCGAAAGCGCACCAAAAGCTCTTCGGTTTCTCGAAGGGCCACAGTGCTCAAAAGACCGGTTGAATCAAGGCCCCGTGCCAATCGGCTGACCCCAGAACCTTGCTCCAAAATGTGCGGTCGGCCTTGCCGCGAGTCGCCAATTAAGAACTTCACAGAGTTCGATCCGATGTCGACGACAGCCCTCACCAGAACTAGTCTATCTGTATGATTGGAATTCTACTAGCAGCGGGTCGAGGCACCCGAATGAAATCTCAAGATCCCAAGGTGCTGTTTGATTTCAACGATGAGCCGCTCATGTTTGGTCCGTTTCGAGCTCTCATGCAGTGTTGTGATCTGATCGTTGTCGTTGTGGGCTACAAAGGCGAGTTGGTGAAAGATGTTTTGTCTCAACGAGCTCTAGAGATATTTTCAGAAGCCGAGTTCCAAAAGAAAGTGCGCTTTGTCACACAAGATCCTCCTTCAGGAACTGGAGATGCCGTGCGAGTGGCGTTGGAGTCTCTTTCAAGATCGGGCACCGCTCTTCAGGACCGGGGTTTTGATCGTGAATGGTGATTTGCCTTTGGTGCGCACCTCGACCATCAAGCGATTTGTAATGGCTGTTGACTCGCAAAAAGCTCAATCAGCCTGTCTCACACAGATTGCTCGAAATCCAAAAGGTCTCGGTCGTATTTTGAGAGGATGAACGTGGCGTATTTGTCGGTGTGCGCGAAGAAAAAGATGCCAGCGCCTATGAGCGAAGCCTGCGCGAGATCAATGGGGGCGTTTATTGTTTGATTCTGAATATCTCAAACACAAAATCCAAACTTTGAAGTCAAACAACAAGGCTGCAGAATTCTACCTCACAGATTTGCTTGGAAACACAAATGACCGGAGCCACCGATCTGAGGCTATTTTGGCGCGAAATCCGCTAGATCTTATGGGAGTCAACACAACCTATGAGCTCGCCTACGCTCGAAAAATCGCTCAGGCACGACTTCAGCGGCGCTTGTGCGAAGATTTGGCGTCGACTTTTTAGATCCCGATACGGCTTTGGTTTCTGCTCGAGTGGAGTTTTTGGGCCCCGCTCGGATTGGTCCCAATGTGCGGATTCAAGGGCGCTGTGTGATCGGCGCTCACGTCGAGCTTGAGGGCTCGAATTTCATTGATCGTAGCGAGGTGGGGTCGCAGGCAAAAATCTTATGGGGCTCAGTGATTCGCGAATCTAAAGTTGGGTCAGAGACCTCGGTTGGTCCGATGGCTCATTTGAGACCAGGAACCGAGCTCGAGACCGGAGTCAAAGTTGGAAACTTTGTCGAGTTGAAAAAAACAAAAATGAGCGCACGATCAAAAGCCTCGCACTTAGCCTATTTGGGTGATGCTCAGATCGGGCAAGACACCAACATTGGATGTGGAACGATCACGTGTATTTTGACGGCGTGAACAAACATCGAACAGTGATCGGTCAAAAAGCCTTTGTGGGGAGCGACACCCAGCTGATTGCTCCCGTGACGATTGGAGACGGCGCCTACGTCGGTTCTGGAACTACGGTCACGCAAGATGTTCCAGCTGGAGCGCTTGCGCTCTCGCGACCTGAGATGGTGATCAAGCCAGGTTATGCTCTGACCCTGGCTCAAAAACTTGGCTCCAAGAAACAGAAAATGCAGAAGCCCTAAGAGCAATTGAGGACGTCATCATGTGTGGAATTATTGGATATGTCGGAAGCCAAACAGCAAAGCCTTTCTTAATTGAGGGTCTCAAGAAACTTGAATATCGAGGTTACGATTCGGCAGGTTTGGCTCTGGTGCGCGACGGATCGAGCGACGTGATTGTTCGGCGATGCTTGGGGCCTGTAGACCATTTGGCAGCTGCTTCAGAAAATTTGGGTCGTACTGAAACATATGGGATCGCCCACACCCGTTGGGCGACCCATGGGGCTCCGAGCGAGCTGAATGCTCATCCGCATCGAGCCGGGTCGATTGTCCTCGTTCACAATGGAATCATCGAAAATCACAATGAGCTTCGAGAGACTCTGATTGCCCGAGGGGTTAAGTTTCTGTCTCAGACAGACACCGAAGTGTTTGCGTGGCTTCTCGAGAAAGAAATTCAAGATCGCTCTCAAAATTCTCAAAAGCTGCGTCCCGAAGAACTCATTTTGAAGTCTCTGGCGGCTGCTGCGCAAAAAGTGCACGGGCATTTTTCGGTCATTTTGATGTCAGTGTCGGTGCCGGGTGCAATCTTTGGTCTTCAGATGGGAGCCCCACTGGTCTGCACAGCTGCGCGAGGCGGAGCTTTTGTTGCCAGCGACGTTCAGGCTCTTTTAGAACATTCTCAGAAAATGTCTTTTGTTCCGGTGGGGACTCTTCTTCTTTTGCAACAGAGCGGGTCGATGACTTTTTTTTGATGTCTCAACGGGCTCCGAAAAGCAGCTCGAAGTCGAAAATATTGAGTGGAACCGCGATCAAAGCGCAAAAGATGGCTTTGAGCACTTCATGCTCAAAGAAATTCATCAGCAGCCTCTTGTTGTTGCCGACACATTGTCGGGTCGATTGCCTGAATCAGTGGACGGCCCCTTTCTATGGGACAACGCCGCTCAACATGAGAACCTCTGGCGTGGAGTTGAAAAGCTTGTGTTGGTTGGATGTGGCACCGCTCACTACGCCTCAATGGTTGCAAAATATCACTTCGAAAAGTGGGCCCGTCTTCCGGTTGAGATTGATCTCGCGAGCGAGTTTCGATATCGATCTCCTGTTTTCGGTCCTAAAACGTTGTTAGGTGTGATCTCGCAGTCTGGAGAAACCGCCGACACCTTAAGCGTGCTGCGAATGGCCCGTGCGGCAGGGGTTCCCACATTCTCAATTTGCAATGTGCCGGCATCCACGATTTCGCGCGAGTCTGATTTTTGCTATCCGACAAAAGCGGTCCAGAAATTGGAGTGGCGTCAACCAAGGCGTTCACAACACAGCTCACTGTGCTGTGCTCTCTGGCGCAAGATGTCGCTCGAATGCGCGGACATCGCTCGTCAGCGGGGCTGCTGTCTCGTTTGCCCCATGACATGAGTCATCTTCTCGAAAGTTCTGAGCGCTTTTTAAACTTGGGCGCTAGTCTCGATCGATTTCAAACGATTCTTTTTGTAGGCCGGGGCACGATGTATCCGATCGCCCTTGAGGGAGCCTTGAAAGTGAAAGAGATCACTTATCGCCATGCCGAAGGCTATGCGGCGGGTGAGCTGAAGCACGGACCTATTGCATTGGTGGATCGAAACTTAGCAGCGGTTGTGTTGGTTCCAAATGATGATCTCATGCCCAAAACCCTTTCAAATCTTGAAGAAATCAAATCTCGTGGTGGTCACATTATTGCTTTGGGAGATGAGAAAAACTCCAAAATCAAAGCTTTGTGCGATGAGTTCGTTGCCATGCCGAGTTGTGATGAGTCCTGCGCCCCCATGCTGTATGTGATGCCTTTGCAGATGATGGCTTATTGTTTGGCGAGGCACCTGGGCTGCAGCATTGACAAGCCTCGCAACCTCGCGAAGTCAGTGACCGTCGAATGAGCTGAGGGTGCTTTTTGTTGACGCAGTGCGCGCGAACCCTCTAAGACCCTGGGGGCGATGGCAACGCCGGACATCAACAGACGCCCCAGAAAACTCTGCACTCAGTGCTCGGTTTTCTCAGGATTTAGTCTTTTCTAGTAACTTAACTAATTCAGATATTTACATGTCCGGCCAGGGGGGCGGTCGACCCAGCCTGAGCTATGTCCGGCACCTCGAAGATCATGGACAATTTCAAGACGTTGTGGCCCTCATGTCTACTGAGGCGATCTCTGATCTTGAGGGCCCTTTGGCGGCCGCTCTTTTGAGAGCCAAGCTCTTTTCGGGCTGAGTGTTTTGAGTTCATCCCGAGCTCTCTCATTTAGAGGCACTATTTGAGTCGTCTCTACAAAAGCAAGACGCCGAAACTTTTTTCAGATGCTTGCTGTGTCGGCTTGCTCTGTTGAGGCGTCAGGGACATCACGAAGCCGCATTGGCCGAGATTCAAAAATATGAACAAGCGTTGCGGGCACCGCAACATCTGCGAGATGATCTTGAGTTTGCGCGTGCGCTTTCGCTCGCTGAGCGTGGCCGGCTTTTTTTAGCGGCTGACATCTTTCAAAATCTTGTTCACAACGCCGAAAGCCCGTTTCGCCGCGAACTGTCGATGCTCAACGCCGCATGGGCATGTTGGGATCTCGGGCAGGTTGAAGAACTCGAGGCTCTGTCGGGTAAAATTCCGGCGCGATTCTTTGGACGTGTGCAGCTTGCATTGGCTTTGTTACGCGGGCAAATGAATGTGATTGAAACCGCATTTCAATCGTGTCCCACAAACTTGGTGAGTGAGCAAATCGAGTGCGCGATTCTTTTGTCCGAGGCCTCGCTTGTTTTTAACCTGAAGATATTAGGAACATGGGTCGAGTCATTGTGGATGTCGTTTCGGGGCAGAACACTGTGAACGGAGCCTTGGCAGATTTGTTCTTAGGGTCGTCGTCAGTTTCAAACGTGAGTTCAACCAATCTCGGTGATCGAGCAAAGCTATTGATGGCACGAGCCTTGGTTTGCGGGTCGCTCAAAAACTTTGATCAGGCACATCACTGCTATCGCGAACTCGAAGTGTTGTTGCGGGCGCGTCGATTCAATTCGCCATTGCTTCCGTTTTTGTCTGAGGTCTCGCGCGCTCACTCGCCAAGCGTTTGGACTTCTGCGTTGGTGCAGCATCTCCACTGGCAGACCACGGTCGAAGATCTCGGCCCAGCTCTGTTCGTTGATCAAGACCGAGGGTTGCTGTTTTCAAGAGGACTCGGCAATGGCCGCGGCATTGTGTCGCTTGAAAAAAATCCGACGACGCTTCGTTTGGCCGCGGTTTTGGCACGCTTGGGTTCTTCGCGAGTCACGAAGCGCGAGATTCACGAGCAACTGACAGCATGCCATTATGTTCCGCAGCTTCACGACAGCCGTCTTCACAAGCTCTTGAAACGCTTTGAACAACGTCTGCAACAAGATTTAGGTCCCACAAAGATTTTTCAGTGGCCGGGTGACAATACGATTCGGGTTTTGGTGGCCTTTAGTGTGCGCCATCTTTTCAAAAAGGTGATCAATGAAGTCTGTCGTTAGGTCTTTTGTTTTTTTTGGTTTCGTGGTCGTCACTGGGGCCCCTTTGAGAGCCCAAGGTGTCGACGCTCGCTCAGTTAAAATGATGACATCTTCGCGAAGTGCGGCACAGCCGCCGCTCGGTGTGTCCTCTGTAGTCTTGGGTTTGGCTCAACAACCTGTGGGCACTTTGACTAGGGTGTGCCTCAATGCAGGCGCGTACTTCAAAAATCGACCTCAAGGTTTTCAAACGGTCCACGATGAGTTTTATCGCACTGAGCTTTGGGCACGTGTTCCCAAAGACCGCAGCTATGCTGTCACGGCTGCACATGTGGCCCAGCTTGCGATGAGTCAAGATCAACAATCGATTCGCACCCTCGAAGGCGAGGTTTACCGAGTCGAGTTTCTTGATTCATCAGGCGATCTCGCATTGTTGAGCACCCCGAACTCACAGTCGCCATGCGCGGTTTTGTCAGACGGCCTCGAAGTGTCGACGGCTTCTGATGTTGAGGCGGCCGTGCTCGAATCACTTCACCGCATTGAGATCGAGGCTCCAGATCTGGGCTCCAACAACTGGACCATTCGTCGACGTTCGTTTGATTCGCTTTTGGCGGTGACCAACGAGTTTGCGCTGTCGGGCCGCGATTTGAGCGGGCCGCTATTGATGGTCGCCGCTCAAGGATTTCGAGGGCAGTCAGGTGCTCCTGTGATGGGGTTTCAAGGTCCTCTTGGGCGCTTTCTTGATGATGAGGCCCGCCAGTCGGCCGATCCGGCCCACCTCCGAAGAATTTTGGGAATCATCTTGGCTGTTGATGCCGAGGGACAGCGCCTGGTCTCTTTGCCGGGCCCCACAATTGTGCGAAAAATTCGAGGTTACTACGGCGGATACTGGAAACCTGAGCAAAGCTCTCAAGCCATTCGTGGTGGCACTTTGTATCCCGAGCTTGGTGCCGTGCATTTTCGAAGCTGGGTTTCTGAAGCGGGTGGCGGCACGCTTGGAGATTCAGGCGGCGGCACTTTGGCTGATTCTGGAATTTTGGGATTGGCTGACTTTGCTCAGCACTCAAGTCCCCCCAGCGGGCTCTTCTTTGATCGCAAACTTTGGCGGGAGCTTGAAGACTGGTCTGAGTTTGAGCCTTTGCGACCTGAGCTTCGTTCTCGCCTTGCTCAAAGGCCCGCGGTCTTGACAGGTGTCTATGAACAACACGATGGACAACTGTTTTATGTTCCCTCTCAAGACTTCGCGCAGAATCCAACAAAGGCTTTTTTATCTTCGGGGCTACTTTTGGCGGATGCTCCACTTGTTTCAAGAGTGATCCGCCAACAGTTGTGTTCGTTGATTTGGGATCTCAACGCCTCGGCCGATCAGAGTTTTTGTCTGTGCGCCAAGTGCTTTACTGTGAAGGATACGATGCTTCGAGCAAAACACAATCACGTATTTTGTCGTGGCACAGCCAAGCGGGTGAGCAGAGCAGGGCGTTGCAGGTGCTGCGTTTTGACTATCGCCTGCAGTGCTCTCAAATCCAGGCAGGCCTTCCCTGTCCTTTAGAAGTGTCTATGACTCGGCAGTCCTTA